>UFQX01000180.1:530687-568891 GCA_900497675.1 Arapaima gigas
TATATATATATATATATATATATATATATATATATATATATTCCCTAAACTGCCATATAACAAACATAAATAGAACTGACCTGGCAGACGTAAGCCAGTAAAATATGCAGGCTCTCTTAAAAGCGCTGTAAAAACTGGCTTCAGACAAGCATATTTATTGTCATTTAAAAGTAAAAGCAACAATAAAATTATCTCTTCCCACCAGGCCTAAGTTCATAGAAAGGCACTTCCCACAATCAATCCCAATGTGTTATTACAATGCTCACCCTGGTATCCTTTTCCCAGATGATTTTAGGTGTTTTCCTGCACCTCGTTCAGTTTCCCACTGCAGGTCAGCTATGTCAAATCCTTCAGACTGATGTGGTGCAGTTTTTCTTTTCCTTGGTTCTAACGGAACCCATTATGAACCATTCTGAGGTACCAAAATATTTAGAAATGCTCATGTTTGTGTGGACATGGCAATAGCACAGCTGCAGCGAAAGATGTGAAACTGAAGAAAGCAACAAATGAGACAGTTTAGGGGGGTAAAAAACATGGTAAAGCACCTGTCGGAGTCAGAGGGTGTGTTGGTGGCCTGGCTGTTTGATGGTGGGGCACCACCTGCTTGCATGGAGTGGGGAGGTGTTGGTTTGAGGGAGGGATGGGCACTCGAACCCCGTTGGAATGGAGCAGAGGTGGAAGGCTCAAGTGAGGTCATTCGGTGACCGCACAGGTCAGCCAGTCCTCTGATAAACCTCAGACTCCCTAATCGCAAAGATAAAGCACATTGAAGGCATTTATGACTGATTACTTCAAAAGCCAAACATAGAATTAAAACCAGGCTTCAACTTCAGACTCAAAATACCCAACACACATTTGTCCCGTGTATAAAGCAACAGGGTGGTCTTCTTGACATAAGTGAATGAAAACAACTGGCTATCTGGGGAGATCCAGTGATGCCTTTTAAGGGCACATCTGGTGAGTGATCCAAAAACAGAGGAAGAAAAATATTTACACACTTGTGCAACTGCAGTAATACTGAAATACAGATGAGAAAGAGAAGAAAACTGGAAAGCAAATGTTGAGTTACAAACAGAAGTAATATTAAAATAAGCTGTTTGTGCGATGACCAGGTGGAGGATCCTTCGGCTCAGCTGCAAACAGGGTATGTTTCTAAGTAGATAAATTAGGAAGCATATGGTCCACATTTCATAACCTTATTTAAACTATTACTACCCTGGCTAATCCATCACTGGCAACAATACAGAGAGTCTAACCTATGAATGAGGAAAGTAGATGATTATTTATCATCATTTATAGTTTTATCATCGATATATAATCTCAAAAATGAAGTAATACCAGCAAATTACAAAAGTAATTTTAAAATGGAGAAATTTACAAAGCAGAAACATTGTAATTATTCAAGTTTTAGTTATTTGTATTACTCTACATAATTAATATTATAATTTTTAAGTTTGTGTAATTGTACTCTGTACACACATAAAGATATGGACTGTGGGGAGACAAGAACAGTCCTGCATCCAGCAGCTTTAGACGTAGACATAGAAAAACAAATGGCTGAAGGTGCAGTTATCAGATGTACTATCAGGTAGCTGCAAAAGCTGCAGGTGTCATCCAGCCTCCCATTCTTTGCCGAGGGCAAAGCTTCCGCCTATTTTGACTCTTCTTCACAAAGATAAGAGATGAGGAAATATTTAAAAATGTAAATAACCCAGAATGAGAGACCTAGCCATATTTGGCTAAAGAGTCACAACTCCACTGTAAATATTATTTTAAACCCAAAACTATTCTGCAATCCTGAGGAAACCTTTTTTTTGAAAAATCATTTTTGTTTTCCTTTGCAGTGTTTTACTTCAAGCCTCACATGCATATTTTTGCTTTATATTAGTTCCAATGTTTTACTTTTAAGCAACACATGACATGTACACCTCTGCAAAAAGAGAAACTGAGTGCTTCCTTAAACACCACATGAACTAACCAAAGAAAATAATATGCTGTCAGGATCACATAAAAAGCATCAATTTCAGTACAAAGCAGATACAATTACTGCAATTAATCACAAATTGTTTTTAACAACCAAAAAATACTTGTCTTTAATTTAGGAAACATTTTGGGAGCCGGTTAAGTCTTATTTTAATGTAAAACGATAATTTCTGCATCAAATATTTTTTGTTTTTGATAAAAATATCTTAGTTTATTTTTAGTGCTAAGTAATAACATCAGCTGAAAGGTCCCTACCTCTTATAATGTTAAATCATTTCCTTGTCTGAAGACAACAGTAATACTGTTCTCCTTTGAAAATTGAGCAATAAACTAGGCAAACTGTTTCCTGTCAAAGTCTATTTACTTTGAAAGGGTCCTTACTCTGCTGCAACATGATCTTTATATTAGGGGGGCAGTCTATTTTTGGCAGATGCACATGATAAAGAGAGGCTATTTCTGCTTCTGCTCCCTCTCTTATTTATGTCTTAGCGGTTAGTGGCCTAGTTTTTTAGTGGAAACTCCTCAGGAAAGGTCAAGACATTTGTAAAAGTTGCTCATATTCTATACATCAGTCGTTGCACATGTATCAGAGATAACAATAAATTGCTGAATGAATGTGATCTTATTTGTTTCTATTGAAAACATAAAAATGCATAGCTAAAAACTTTTAAGAATCATATTAAGATCTAACAAAGACAAAAACCTGGTAACATCACTATCCACTTTTCTGATACAGCGTGCGGTTCCAGTCTAAACAATTTATCTTTTCCAAGGGGAAGTGTTTTGCATTTCATGTCATACGAAATCAAACGCCTCCCTGGATGTTGCCGTGACGACCATTCGCACGCGTACCTCGCGTCTTTCTGCTGTTACCTCGGCAACAGCGAACACAGGAAACTGCGAGGAAACGTGCGGCCCGTAAAAGGCGACGATCTGCGCGTTTGATGTTTGCTTGCCAGGGAAAAGGTTATAACTATAAACGGGAAAAGCTGGATTTAAATAGAAATATAAATTTTAAAATGTATAGTAAAAATGAAAACTCATTTTCGTCACAGTAATAAGCTAAAAAGAAGTCTTGGAGGTGTCTTGGGAGCCCACGGAGGAGGCTTGTTTCACAGTGACTTTAACTTACACTTTTCCAAGAACTCCTCCTGCCCTCCAGTGAAATTTGCCACATAGAGTCTGAAAGGACCCTTTGATCACCTGGCTGCAAATGAATTGCACAGTTAAAACAGTGCTGGTGTTGAGTTTCTTCCTCTTCCATTGGTCCTATCATGACCTCTCATGGATTCTTCTCTCATTGGTACACTGGTGAAAGCTCAGCTCCTCACTTTTCCCCAACCACCGCAGCAGCTTGCATCTCAGACGTCACTGCTTGGATGACTGTTCCTCTGTGGGCGGCACAGTGGTGCAGTGGATAGTGCTGCTGCCTGACAGTTGCTGAATTGTGCAACAGGTTCAATCTCTGCTTGGTTTTTATGGACTTTGTATCTTCTCCTGATGTTTCCAGGGGACTCCTCCAAAGATGGGTGGATTGGTGCCTATAAAGTCCTGTGGTGTGCATGTATGTGTTGTGCATTGACCTGGTGTACAAATGGGTAGAGTTGTAGGGAATTTATTATGTTTACTGTATTGTGTCTAACCCTGTAAATTGTGTTGGATAAGGGTGTTAGATAAATTCTGCACTGTAGTCAAGAAGACCAGAGTGCAAAAAAAACATTTTTTTCTTAAGCATCCATCCATCCATCCATCCATCCATCCATCCATCCATCCATCCATCCATCCATCCAGAGGTGCTGGTTGTTAATTTGGTGGTTTGGTTCTAAACTTTCATTTGCCTGCAATTGGACATGTGCTTGGAATTGAAACTCTCAAGAAATTTGTTCAGAAGAGCAAGGTAAAGTCATACCTGGGTCTGAGAAAGGGGCAGGTAGAAAGTAAAAAAGAGTGATCTGTAGATGGAGCTGGAGATGTCTCAACAGCTGGAGGCCCTGGAGACCAGGTGAGAAAGCCACACTGCATGTAACACACAGCATGCATGATGTGTGGGGGAGATTCAGTTTAAAAATTTACACTAGAAATGTGTTCCACAGAACCCCGGGAAATTTGATCATCTTAAAGTACTCGCTGACTTTTCCAGCTAAAGTAGAACATACAGAGTTTAACAATTTCTGCTTTAATGGGGAGAATGATGCTCTGTTATTCATCATAATGCAGATTTTATTAAGTGACAAGGTAGCAGCACAGTACAGGCAAGAAAGTTAATATTGGCCTTCCTGAGTAAGAAATGCCAAAAAATCAAAAAGTCGAGCCTCTTGTTTTATACTTGTTAAACTGGAGAATTACACACTACTATGATCTGCTCTTAAAGTTGTATATTTACTGTCCTCTAGTGTCTCCATGCGACAATTGCATTTATTAGAATGCTGTTCCCCAGAACTGCTCTGAAATCGAATTTCTATAAACGAAGTACAAATTTCTGCATTTTAAATAGGAAAAAAAATCTATGATGCGAACATGATATATGGTCATGTAAATGATGAAGAATGTAACTGAGCATCTTGAGCCGGTTAACTAATGATGTGTCAAAGCGGGGGTCCCGGCACAGAGCCACTGTGCCCCCCCGTGTGACGGATTATTCTTCGTTTCCTTATTCAAATGAGCAGTACCATGTGCAGAATGACAGCTCTGTCAACCGCTTGCAATCCGTGTGTAAAACACTGTGTCGTAACTTGTCCGTTTAATAGCTGCAACAACAGCTATAACTGTAATATCTTTTATTTTGCCGGTCTGAAATAATGCCACAGTAGGCACTGGACTTTGTGTAAATGTCCAGTGCTCTTTGTAAAATGTGAGATATTGTTAATCGTGTTTTTTCCTAAGGCCGTGTTGAAATAAAGATGAAAGTATGATGTAATGGTTGATGCATTATTTGTAGACCGATACACACATTTAATCGCCAAATTAATAAACGATGCCTTTCCACTTCCTAGTTATATTTCATTTCAAATGCAAAGGCTGACTAATTATACTGTGTTTAAAAAATGCTTATTATGGTATATCTGTTACTATTGGTTTGTGTGAGCGATGGTTTATGATTTATGGCAGTTTGTGAGGTTTATAGAGGGGACCGATAAAACGTCATGTTTCAGTACGGATTGTCTTCGTACAAAGATTGTCAATAAAGTTTTTCAAAAATTCATACGCGGGATTGGGCAACTGTCCGCCTGCTGCTTTCTGATTGGTTTACTGGGTCCACGTGATCTCGTGTCGTATGGCTGCCTCCTCGTGCGACGCGTGGTAGTTTTCTCCACACACGGGAAGAGTTAAGGAGCTGCTTTTACCCCAGAACTGCGATTTTTAAGTACACTGTAAGTAGGGCTCATAGTGCACTTATACGGCGAAGTTGAATGTTTGCATCGTCACTTTTGTACGCCTTTTTTTTTAAAAATCCCTCACATGCCACATGATGTGTTGAGGTACTTGAAACAGCTCATCGCAATATTTACTAAAGTAGTCTGGTTCTAGTTCTCAAATTTCTCTGTGCCCCGTAATCTTTTTCAGTATGTGTTTTTTTTTACAGTGTTTGCTTTAAAAATAAGTAAGTTTGTTTGAAAAATAGAGTAAGGCTTTACTCAGTTACAGAAGGGATACATCTACCTAAGAAACGTCTCTAAAACACATGGTCAGTTGTTAACGTCGCCGATTGTTTTTTCTTCCAAGATATACAATTTTAGCATGAATACTCAGTGGTTAAAGACAGCACAGCTTTTAAATAGCAATAATTCAGGGGGCAGGGGATAATAAATGCAAAAGGAAGGGCTGGCCAGTTTTCCAGCTTGTGTTAAATAACATTGGTTTTCTGTGTTTCTTAAGATGGAAGGGCATTTCATAATAAGCTTTTCTGTAAACTGTTTAAAAATGCAATTTTTTCCCCCAGGACAATGAAGGCCAACAAGTTCCAGTCCAGCAATGGCTCAAAGAGATTTAAGAAATCCACAAAACGTGGGATCCATGTGAGAGGTAGCTGGAAGGCCGTGCAGCTTGACCCCACTCTTTTCTTAGAGGAGGACATGGAAGGGCTGGTGTGCTGTGAGGAGCTGACAGACTACCGCCTAGTGGACTCTTCCAAGATTGCACTGAAAGAGATTAAGAAAAATAAAAACAAGGGAAAGAAGGGACAGAAAAGAAAAAGAGGTGATGGAGAGGCACTGGAAGAGGATGGAGAGGAGACTGCAGATGCAGATGGTGGAGGTGATGAAGAGGAGAAGGCAGAAACAGCACCCAAAAAGAAGAATAGGAAGGTGCATAAAACAGATGAAAGTGCTGGTGATGTTTCTACTGTAGAAGAGAATGGTGCAAATGCACAAGACAAAGAACCTGAACACAGTGTAGCAGTGGAATCTTCAGGAACGTCTAAAAAAACCAAGAAAAAAAAGGTCAAATATCCAAAGGATTCAACCACAAAGACTCAGACTTCTAGTGAACCTAAGGTACCTAGTGATGCACAGTCTACCAGGGTCCCTGTGTTATCCAAAAAGAAGACAAAGAATTGGACCAACTTGGCCCTCTCTGGCTCCTCAGGCCATAATACAGATGTGTCTGCATGGAAGGGTTTGTTTGTCCCAGAACCAGTCCTGGAGGCTCTGCGCTGCCTTGGGTTTAGTTCACCTACACCCATCCAGGCTCTAGTTCTGCCGCCTGCCATCAGGGACCGGATGGACATTCTGGGAGCAGCTGAGACTGGTGAGTAGATACATAATTATGTCACTGGTCTGATACCCTTTGTAACTAAGCCTGGGATTTACATCAGTGGCATTGATTTAATTCTATTTTTTTTTCTGGTGCGGCTGATGCAGTCTATTTACTTGAGCCTTAAGACAGTGTAAAGATATATTGATGTTGTGTGAATAATGCTTTCTCTTTTTGTTTCTGGACTGTTCACATCTTAAATATTATATATATATATATAGGTTTTCTTATGAAAAGTCTAAAATCAAATATTTGATGAAGAACAGTAAAATAAGTAGCTTCTAATCAACCTCTGTGGGCAGAATTTTTTGTGGCTATTTTAACCTCATGTATTCAAATTTGTGTTGTTTTGGTGAGCAAAGCCTTAATATATCCACCTTCTCTGAATAAAAACATAGAAATGGAACAACAGAATAGAAAAATAATTGTTTGCTCTGATCTTTTTGATTCCTGCTCTTCAAAGGAAGTGGCAAAACACTGTCATTTGGAATTCCCATGATCCATGCGATCCTGGAATGGAAGAAAGCACAGGAGGGGAAGCTGAAAGAGGGGTCTGGAACTAACATTGGGACACCGGTGGAGAGCAACTATCTGCCTGGGGAGACATGTGACACCGAGGCTGTTGACAGTCCTGTAGCTGAGCAGCCAGCCAGTACAGAGGATGACATGGAAACTGATGAATATGGCAATAAACTAAACGATGCACAGGAAGAAGAAGGCAGTGAAAATGATGACGATGATGAAGCACAAGATGCTGAAGAAGATGATGATGACGACATCGGTTCTCAGAAGCTTGGCTGTGTGAAAGTCATTGACAATGTAGAATTTGACTTTGACTGCACTGGTAAGACTGGTGATTTAAAATCTCAAGCTATGCAGGAAAAAACCTTATTGGGATTGGTCCTCACCCCAACCAGGGAGCTCGCTGTCCAGGTGAAGCACCATATAGATGCTGCAGCCCAATTTACAGGTACGTTGTTTTAACAGACATCTACATTTAGTCTGTTTGCAGACGCTTTTCTTGAGAGCAAAATAGAACAGTTAATTACTGCTTAACTGACACACAACTCAACTTTGATGCTGAGTACACTACACCAAAGTACAAACATTCACCTATTTATACAGCACACAGTGTAACACTCTCACTTACATACAGTACTGTGCAAAAGTCTTAGGCATGCAACTTCAATGTCTGTTGAGAAGTACAGGTAGATTCTTATCTACCATCAGGGAGGTTTCTGGTTGGTCCCAAATTCATTCTGCAGCCTGAGAATGACCTCAAACACCCAATCTCAGTCATACAGAACTATGTTGAGCAAAAAGAAGGAATCTTGCAACAGATGGTATGGTCTCCACAGAGCCCTGATCTCAACATGATCGAGTCAGTCTGGGAGGACATGCAGAGACAGTCAAAGTCCGCAAAAGAATTGTGGCCAGTTCCTCAAAATCTTTGGTAGAACCTACCAACCTCTACCTTAAACTGCATGCAAGTTTCATAAGAGAATTGATGCTGTTTTAAAGGCAAAGGGTGGTCCCTCCAAATATTGATTTGATTGAGGTTTTTTGTCTACTGCACTTTTTAGAAGGTTTATTCATTAATAAGTATTCATGGCATTATTTTTGGAACCGTCCTCGCTTTATAGCATTTTTCCCACAGGTGCCTAAGATTTTTACACAGTACTGTATATACACAGTAAGAGCACTTTAGATTCACCAGTTCACATGAAACACATGTTTGGACCATGGGAGAAAACCGGAGCACCTGGAGGAAACCCATGAGAATATTGCTTTAACCCCACTTGTGAATCCACAGCTCAGGAGCTGTGAGGTACCAGTGCTACCTGCACTGCAGTTTTTTTTAAAAAATTCTTCCTCTTTGTCCTCAGTTAAACTGTTTGTAGTTCCGTATGAGAATGTGCCATCCACAGATAGTATACTCCTAGACTCTCTGTTAAACTAAGTACTTTTTTAAAAAACTGAAGTTCACATAGTGCTCTTAATAAGCATCAAACCTGATTGGATTGGGTTGGAGTCCTGTATCTCATACTGCTCGAGGTACTGAGTCAATATTCTGATGATTTGAAAGATGTCTTATACCCAACAATAACAAAAGTGTCTCCCCCATTTTTTCTGACCAAGGTATAAAGACTGCCATCATTGTTGGGGGTATGGCTCTGCAGAAGCAAAACAGGATTTTGAATCGGCAGCCTGAAATAGTAATTGCCACCCCTGGTCGACTTTGGGAGCTCATTAAGGACGGACAACCGTATTTGGAGAACCTCAAACATCTCAGGTACATCACACACCTACTGTGTGAAAATTATTATATTACCTATAAATAATTGTGTTACATTGTTATATAGTTGTACGTTTGCATGCACAGAAAATGTAGTTTGATGGGAAATACATGTTTATATGAACATAATTTAGCTGATTTAATCTATTTTAACCATCAATTCAGGGTAAGTAGCTTAATCAAGAGTGTTACAGCAGGAGGTTGCATTTAATCCTGTAACCTCAGAGACCAGACGGCAGCTCTGACTGCTACTCTACCAGCCACCCCAGCGTGCAGTGACACAGTGACAGACTGTTATGAAAATGTATATTAGGATTTAGTGATGAAACAAGACTGCTGGTGGCTGACTGAACATAAGCCAATTCATCTGAGGTCTGTGTTTGTTTTGTGTAACCGTGCAATTGGACGGAAGAGTTACTATCGAGGGAGACTGCCGGTTGCTGTGATACAAGGCGTGATGAGCTGATTTTGTCCCCCAGGTGTCTCGTCATCGATGAGGCGGACCGAATGGTGGAAAAGGGTCACTTTGCAGAGCTGGAAAACTTGCTAGAGTTGCTGAATAACAATCAGTTCAGTCCGAACAGGCAGACCTTTGTGTTCTCTGCCACACTGACTATGGTGCATCAGCTCCCCAGTCGCATATGGCAGAAAAAGAAGGGTAAGAAGCAGGAACAACGTGGTAAGCTGGAGATCCTCATGGAAAAAGTGGGCATCAAGGCCAAGCCCAAGATCATAGACCTCACTCGAAAGGAGGCCACAGTGGAGACACTGACAGAGACACGCATCCATTGTGACAAGGATGACAAAGACTTCTACCTGTACTACTTTCTGCGCCAGTACCCAGGTCGTACCATGGTATTTGCCAACAGCATTGATTGCATCAAGCGACTCACATCCTTGCTCACTATACTGGATTGTGCCCCTTTGCCCCTGCATGCCAACATGCACCAGAAGCAGCGTCTTAAAAACCTGGAGAGGTTCGCTGAAAAGAAAAGGTAAATTATTAAATCAGGTCGCTTACTGACTTACTAACTGAGCAGAAAGTGCAATCTTTACATATGGGTTTATTGTTTTTTTTTTCTCTATATTTGCATGCGTCTTAGCTGAAGTGCATTCTTTGGAACATTGTCTTCAAGTATTCATGAATGACTTGAGCACGCTACATATACAGTTGTTCCTCCATTTATAGATACAAATGTAACTCAGACATCCTTCCATTTATTTACTGGTTAGGTCCTCAGATGAAGCTATAATAAAAACACTCTTATACTTGGCCTATTCTGGAAGCACAAGAAGTGAGGCAGGTTACACCCTGGACTGGATGTCCCATTAAAATTAAAAGTCAATTAAAATTTCTGAAAATAAGAAATATTTAAATCTATAATCTTTTTCAGTGCTAATCAGCTCTTGGTTACTTGATAACTGCAAGGTTTTCTCTCTGCTGTGACAGCTGTGTGCTCCTCACCACGGATGTCGCAGCTCGAGGTCTGGACATTCCCAACGTCCAGCATGTGATCCACTACCAGGTCTGTGTCATGGGAAGTTTATCCTGCAAACTGTTCTAATCTAAGAACAAAGACTTAACTAACTGTGTTGTTTCAGGTGCCACGAACGTCGGAGACATATGTTCACCGCAGCGGCCGAACAGCTAGAGCTGCTAAAGAGGGTCTCAGTCTGCTTCTGATTGGTCCAGATGATATGTTGAACTTTAAAAAAATATACAGAACACTGGGAAAGGATGAGGATCTTCCTATGTTTCCCATAGAAGTCAGATGCATGGCTGCAATCAAGGTATGCCCCCCCCCCTCCCCCGTCCATTAGTTTTCACTCATCATATCAAGGGCTTGAGGTAACCACAAAGTTACTCTAGTGGTGAACTTGAAGTGATCTGAGGCAAGCCGCTAACACTGGATGCCTTTGTAGGAGCGTGTCGGCCTTGCTCGGAAAATTGAGAAGATTGAGTACCACCACAGTAGAGAGAAGCAGCACGACTCCTGGTTCAAGCAAGCAGCAGAAGAGCTTGAGATAGAATTGGATGATGACGTTCTTCTGGGTAAGTTTTCTTTTGAATGTATTTTACATTCCTATGTACTGTATAGATACTTGTATCAGGGTAACAGTGGCTGGAAATTTTAAGGGACAATACAGACACAGATCTAGCACACCTTTAAACACTGTCTTCTTAACCTTCTTATGCAAGGGTCAGTAAATATCAAAGACTTTCTACTGTATATAGATCTCCCCAGATTATTTCCATAATATATTAAAGGGTGGCAGATGCAGTTTTAACAACTTTAAGATTTTATAGGTTAATTTATTGGAGCAGGGTTTTTATCTTGCTTCACTAAAATTTATAGGTATACTGTATATTGTCACGTGTCTCTTAGGACAGGGAAAGGATGCAGATGATGAAAGGCAGCAACGGAAGATGGTGAAGGGCCTTAAGAAGCACCTACAGCATCTGCTGCAGCAGCCTATCTTCCACAATGCTATGAAGACCAAGTACCCCACACAGATGGGGAAGCTTAGTTTGCCAAAACTGCCACTGGCCAACATGGAGACAGCTCTGGACAGCCTGATCAATGAGAAACAGAAGCAGAAAACACAGAAGAAGAAGAAGAAGAAACAAGCAGCATGAGCAGCAGACTGTGACTCTGAAACAAGAATGTTTTTAAACCCAGTGGGGTGGTTGCAAAACGTTTTATGGATATATCTTTCTATTTAAAGGGTAAATACAATAAGACTGTAAAGGCAGTGTATATTACTACACTTTTGTAAATGACTACAAATGATCACTGTTAGAAATTTATTGCCCAGAGTATCTCTTGTTGGCAGTAATGAATTTCTAGTACTCTGCTGAAAATCCAAATACTAAAAAGCTTACAAGCTTTGGTACAGTACCCATAAAAACTTTTTCCCATCTTGGAGTTTTTCACACTGATCAATAGAAAAATACTCTTTAATGTCAAAATGAAAATACATTTTTTCAAGTAAAATTTGAAATAATTCCATTATGTGGTCAGTTCTTTTGTATTTCATAAGTATTCACCCTTTCAACTCAATATTTATTAGGCACACAGGATTAACAGCCTTCAATATATTTCTGTTAGTTTGTTAGAAAGTTGAACACATCACAAACCAAGGACTTGCAGGACACCCTTACTATTTGGTTGTGTCTCCCAGGTCTGGCTGGTGGTCCCCAAGCCACCTGATCCAGCTAAATTACAGGTTGACAACTCAGCATCTTCTCACTTGAATTTCCAAAATATTTGGTCTTGAGTCAAATTTCACAACAGTAAAGTTAGTCATTGACATTTGGAATAAAATGCTCTGGTTCCATTTACACTTATGAATTTTGTGCTTGAACATTGTGTTTGTTATAACTCAACCATTTGGGTTCATATTAGGCAGATGGTTCTTCCCGTTTAAGCCCCTGCAGGTTTGTCTGTTTTTAACCTGCAATTCAGCAACAAGACTATTACAACAAGTCTGGCTCTTCCTGTTACACATGTTTGAGTAATAAATTTTATACAACAAACATTTTTTTCTTGTTTTTAACAGCCTGTTAGTGTGGGACCACCTTAAATAAATGGGTTTTCGCAGTGTTTACATATCTGGTGGTTGTGAGAAATGATCCGGAACAGATGTAGAATATTGGACATGGTTATGGGATGAGTTGTTATAAACTAATAAGTATAGCAATAGTATTATTAAAGATGCTTGTTATGATGAACAAATTGAAGTATGATTGCCAGCAAGAGTTTGGTGGTAGTTTGATTTTAATAGGAAAGACATGACCTGGCATAGACTGTGGAACAGACCACAAACTATTGCTATGTAAGATCCTTATCAAGAAGAATGCTAAAGCCCTTTATTTTCCGAAATACCACCTTGAGGATGTCGGCACGCATTTTGTGACACTGAGCCTCACTGACAGAACCAGAACAAATCTGGTCAGAAAAAAGATCATCCAAAAAGACACTGAAAAGAAATCACTGAATGTGAAAAAGCAGAACAATCCTAAATGTATTTTGCCAGTAATGGAGCAGAAGCCAATGATGAGATGTTAAATGATTTTTTCCAGTCACTGTCTGGTTGTCTTGATTTGTTGGAATAGAATGAAAACCCTGTAAACTTCACTCAAAGTGAGGGGTGGATTCAATCTACATCCAGCTGCACCATCCAGGCACTCTGAGACAGCCATGGTACCCACTGTCCCACCTTTTTGCTGATACAAACTTTTTTTTAAAAAAGTGATTAGTATTTATTTCTTTAGAAAGTTGACTGTCTTGTTTTAGTCCCAGTGTTCGGAATCCTCCATATTAGAGTTTTAACCAATCACTGAAATAAACAATATGCATTTGGTTCCTCCAACTTTCTTGTGTCAGCATCATTGCACTAAGTAAAGCCAATAAAATTAAAAATGTTCATTTTCGATTTAATAGCCTGCTCTTATCCATGTCAACAGATACGATAAACTGTGCAAATCCAATAAAAAAACTACCCACGCTTGTACACATTACATTGCATTTATTTATTTTGCAGACGTTTTATATCCACAACATGTTCCATTCAATCGGTCTCTTGGCGGGTAAGAATTTTTGCATTTTTATGTAAATAGCCAATGCTCTGCTTCTACAGCACAAACGGAACATTCCGTCATGCCAGCAAACCCATTCGTATCTGAATCAGAACGCCTCTCGGGAAGTTGCTGTAAAGTACTCGGGTACCTCCCAGGTTTATGCTGTTTCCAAGGAAACAGTAACCATGGGAATACTGGAGGAGACGGGCGACTTATGAAACTACGCAGACCCAGAAGAGGAAGAGTATTCATTTTCATAACTCTTTTGATTTTATTGCTGTGCACAGATACATATTTTACTGCAAAATGATAAGAAAAGAGACAGACTTTAAGCCGCACTTAACGCTGCAGACAACTGACAGAAGAAACAGCACGTGGAGGTGGGCGTCCCGGAAGATATTAGCCTACATCGGATTTTTTTTAGCCTACATCAGATGGGTAGCTGCGGGTGGCGGCATATGTCAGCAATGGCAAAAAAAAAAAAAAATTTTATTGCGTGCACAGCCTTGTAGAAGTTAAAAGGATCATTGCTGGCTGATGTCAAAAGAGGGAAACACACAGGCAAAATAGTAAGATGCTGCTAATGGTCAGCAGGAAGAAAAGCCTGGCAAACAAGTCGTGGACATAAACACTGGGCCCAATCTCACATTGATTTCTCTCACACAAAACATATATTTATTTTAACGAAACCTTAGTGTTAACAGTATCTGTACATTTCAAGCTGGTAAAAGGGGGGTGACTATTTATTTGTATTTATTCGTAATTTTGTCTCACATTTAATTCGGTCGCACATCTCGAAAAGCGTATTTCTCAGTAGTTACTGTCGTTGACTGTAAAGGCAACGAAGTAAACTACCGTTATACATTTAATATCGCAAAACTGGTTATTCAGCCAGATGTTACAGCACCACTTTATACGTACACAGATACTGTAGAATTAAAGAAGCATACTGGAATGTTTCGAATTTTTACTTCTTACAGAGGGACAGAGAAGAATGCAGAACAAAAAAATGGAACAAAGTTTAAATAAATCAGTACAATACAGTACTGTGTCTTTAAGAGGTGGCACGTAATTTAACCCACGCGCCACCTCTTAAAGAGACAGGACTGTCCTGTAGCTGCCAGTCTTGAGGTCTGTTATTGTTGCTAACGGGTCCGCGTCAGTATGATATCTTGTTTTGGGGGAAATAACAATGGTATTTTCATTTAGGAGTGATGTTTAAGATGTGAAGGATGTGTGAGGTTTCTCTTTTTTTACTTCACACGTGCTCAGTTTGAACCCCGCTGACTTCAGTGGTAAGGCTGTCATCAAACACAACCCAAAGCATGACTCAAAATTGTACATAAAGTTGGCGTCAGGTCAATATACAATTACAAATTTAACCTTACTTAAAATGCAGACGACTGATTTGTGTTTGTATTTTACGAGATGGATGAGAAATACATTTCCAGAAAGCAGAAAATATTTACAGCGCTGGTCGACAAGCCCGACGAAACAAAGTACCAGGTAGACGGAAGTTGGTTTTAATAACCAGGCAGAACGCCCTGAATATTTACAATTCTGTGACATCGGATTCAAAAACTAAGCTAAGTAAATATACTGGATATATTGCAGAATGTTAGCGTTCTCTTTCCACAGGAACTTTGTAAACAGTACGCATTCATTAGAAGAATCCGAGGAGACGGTAACTGTTTCTATCGAGCCTTCGCCTTTGGATGTCTGGAGGCTGTAAAAAACACAAGTGAGGCGCAAAAGTGAGCATTACTGTTTCATGTTATATGTACTACGCATGACTTTAATAATGATGTTTAAAAGCACATTTCTCAATTCTGTGCCGCCGTGAACATTAGACCTCGCCCGGCAGTGGGCAGGCCTGAAGATATGCGCATGCGCACAACGCCTCTTGTCTTCCAGGTTTCGAGAGGCAGTGATGCGCGGTCCCGCGGAGCTGACGTCATCTGGCTTTCACGAGGGCGCGTTCACGGAGCTGTTCAATACAGTGAGTGCCCCGCTGCCCCCTCACTTCACCCAATATTGTATTCAGAGGTGTGAAAGCCTTTGTGAACATAATTCGGACTGCAGTGGATAAAGCGTGTGTCCCTATTTGTAGTTATTCGGACATGTTTCGTTTCAGTTTGTCCGCGTTTTGGAGCGCAGTGAAGCTGACGAGCAGCACAGCGCCCTGTTCGAGCTCTTCAACGAGCAGAACACCTCAGACAGTGTGGTTCAGTACCTCAGATACCTCACCTCTGCCTACCTGCAGAACCACAGCGACTTCTTTCAGCAGTTTATAGACGCCCCCCATCTGAAGGGGTACTGCTCCCAGGTCAGTCTGCTGACATTGAGGCTCGTTTCTCAAGACAGTGTTTCTCATATGTCAGAAATGGGCAGCCAAAGTAAAGTGTTCTGTCAGAAGGGAAGTTCTACACATATCACTTTCCCTGTAGATTTCATTAATCCACAATGCTGTGGCTCCTCAAGTTACAAACAGTGCAACTACGACTTTCCAAAGATACGTCTATTTCATAAATTTTGTGTCTGAAATGCAGACGCAAAACTTGAGTAAACCCTCCAAGGCGGTAGATGGCAGTAAAGAGCGCTAAAGCATAGACTGCATCAGTCTAATCTGTTTCCATAGTATTAATGGATCACATTGCGTGATTCTAATAGTACTGCTAAGGTTGCTGCTTATCAGAATATGATCAACATTGCACTGAATTTGATCGACAGCATTGTGGAGATTTTCAGGTTTTTGTTAAATATGATTTTTAATGTAGCTCAAAGTTAAAGTAAAAAGCCAAGTTTTACAGGGTATGTTCAATTGTAGTTCTATCCAAGGTGTCTACAGGGCCTAACCTGAAAATAAATGGAGGAAGTGCCTGTTTTATTGCTTTTCATGATTTAGGGGTAAAAGTTGCTTTAAAGCTAGAAACAAAAACAAACCGTGAGCAGTGTGTTCCCAATTTACTTTAATTTGAGGAGCTGCTGTATAGCCTGGTATAAAAGTTGTCTTTATTGCCCTCTTGTGGTTGTCCAACTTAAAGACCAGTTAATTTCCATTAAATTTAGTATATAGTTTGATTTCTCAGAATAAAAAATCATTATGCTAACTTTTCTGTCTGTATTTGAAAACATAGTATTGCTACTTCTATTTTTTGAGTACTACCGTGTGTTCTAAAATATTAGGAAGTGGAGACGATGGCGATGGAGTGTGACCACGTGGAGATTGTCGCCCTTTCGGAAGCACTGGGTGTGGGCATAAGAATTGTTTCCATGGAGGGGTGTAATGGAGAACTTAATCACATTACAATTCCTGCTGGAAGAGAACCCCTTCTGCACTTCCTCTACAAAAATTCCCACTATGACATACTTTACCAGGTTGCTCAGTCCTAACACAAGTGACTAGAGGTGGGTAGTCAAGAGCATTACTCATCTAAAAGAACTGTTAGTTTAAAAATGACTCAAGTGAAAGGACTCATGCAAAATCTAATTCAGTAAAAGAAAAAAGTATCAGGTCAAAACTACTTGGTGTCAAGTTACATATTACTTGGTCTTTTAATGTTCAATAAGTTAAATGTACTGTGCCAATAAAATTTGCTGCCAATTAGACTAATCGAGCTTGGGAGGAGTTTGGAGAGACGAGGGAGAAACTGTTGGATGGCCTTAAAGATGTTCTGGCAAACTGCCTGTCACTGTGGAGTACATCTGGGGAGGTTGTAGAGTGATGGAAGGAGCATTTTGAGGAACTTCTTAACATGGTGGAAATTCCCTTCTCTCAGGAGACAGTGTTTGTTGACTGATGGATTAGGTTCCATCACTCTTCCTGAGGTTGCCATGGTGGTGTGTGACAGATGTGGTCATGGGGCTGCAGGGGTGGATTAAATTTGATCAAAAATGTTAAAGGCATCAGGGTTGGGCTGAGAGGGAAGCAGCAGGAATGCGAATCAGCACCTCTATGTCTGAGGGCTCGGTCCTTTCCTGGAAAAGACATGATTGCCCTCTCTAGGTGAGGGGGGGAAACAGCTGTCCCTAGTGGAGGAGTGCAACCTAGGTTCTTGTTCATGAGTTATCAAAGAGGGGAATGGGAGATTAAAAGGTGTATTGGTGCAGCCTTAGCTGTTTCATAAACTGCTGATGACATTAATAGACCAGTTCTGTACTGGTCTGTGGTGGTGAAGCAGGAGTTCAGTTTTTGGATAACGTCAGTTTACTGCTCAATCTATGTTCCCATCCTCAGCTATGGTCATGAGCTGTGGATAATGTGCGAAAGCATGAGATTGTGGATACAAGTGCCTGAACTGAGGTATCTATACTGGATTGCTGCTCTGACCCTCTGTGACAGGATGACGGGCGATCTGGAGGAGCCTTGCAGGAGAACCGCTTTTCCTCTGGATTCAGAGGGCTAGTTGAGATGGCTTGAGCAGGTTGCGAGGATGCCCTTTGGCATTCTGTGAGGAGTTGTACCAGGCATGTCCCACTGGGATGAGACCCCAGGGCAGACCTAGGACATGCTTGAGAGAATGCCTGGGAACCTCCCAGGTGAAGCTGGAGACCATTGTATAGAACAGGGGAGTTTGGGCCTGCCTTCTCAACCTGTTCCCATCACAGTGCTCAACAGGATAAGTGGAACAGGGAAACTGAATTGTACAGTCAAATAAACCAAAGACCACAATTTGCTAGGTGTTATTAATCATTATTTACTTGTGACTGTTCTTCCAGGCAGTTTACAATTAATTATGCAATTATGGTTTTATATAGCTGGGATTTTTTTACTAGAGCAATCCAGGTTAAGTATTTTAATCCAGAGTAATATAGCAAGAGCAGGGATTTGTCCTATGATTGCAAGGTGACAGTATTAATTTGGGGTAGTAGGTGGCATAGTAGTTAACATTTACCATTTAGCGAATGCCTTCATCCAGTGTAGTTTGCAGCTGTTTACTCAGCAGTAGTGCTGAATAATGCATGTCACCAAGGCCACATGAAGGGAGGAGGGGCATTGTTGTATATTTAAATCCTCCCCAGCCATAGGAAGGCACACAACCCCAAAAATAAGACTAGACAGCACATGCCTAAAAGGACCTGCTGCAGACTTTCCTTGTATGGAGTCCATGTCCCAAGAAACGCCAGTCATTATTTCTATATAATGTGAATAAAACACGTTTCATATGCACTCTGATTCTGTCCTCAGTCTTGCCTCTAGAAAGAACAGTGATTTAAGTAAATGAGTCAGGAGTTACAGGTTAATAGTTTATTTCTATAAGGGCTCAAGGACTGATTTCAATCTCTCCTGCTGCAATAGCTTTGATCATGGTATTTAGCCTGAGTTCATACAGGAAAAATTACACAGCTGCATCAATGGTTTAAATAATTGTAAAAAGTTTCACATGTCAATTTGGAGAAATGCTTAAGCTGTATGATTATTGGTAATGATGATGATGAATGTTCTTTCAGTTACAGCATTCAGCTGACATCGACTGGTAGTTGTGACTGACTGGTTGAGATAGTCAATGTGACTACAGTGTCTTTTTTTTTGTCCCATCTCGTGTTGTACTAAGCATAATTAAGTTTCTGCACATACGGAAGTTAAATTTGTGTTCTGTAATTTTAAAATAATGTTCTCGTGAGTGTTTATTCTCTGTTTACTCTGCTGCTTTTGTACTGAATTCCTGCTCTGGGCCCATGATCAGTGGTGAGAATTGTTTTGTGCTGTCCTGAATCACGTGTGTGGGGCAATGGGAACGAATGTGATGGTGCAGTCTATTGCACCAGGAGCAAGTGAAGCGCATGTATGGAAATAGAACGGCTGCATTATAGGAAAAATGTATAAATCTTTTGTATCTGTATAATTCCATAAAACATCAGTGATTTTTCATTGAATGGGACCTTGTTAAGTCACTATGTTTTCAGATTAATGTGAGTCTGTAGCTGGGAAATGCTTTAGGGTTGATTTGTAGCTGTTTATACCTTTTCAGCTGCATCCTACAATGGGTTGGAGCTGTGTGCCATAAGGACTAAAATGAGAAACTGTCCAATGTTTCTGTAATTTTTAGAAAACGTTTTCATGGTTTTTAAATTTATTTATTGCAATTATACTTTGAAATTATTAAGTAAATTATGAACCAAGTCCACAATCAGTTGTCAGACATCAAAGATTAGCATTGGTTGTAGCACTCCACTGTGATGCCTTTTTAGTAACGGGAAATGACTAATTTACCAAAATGAAATAAAATTAACCTCAAAAAATAGAGCGTCTGTGTACTGCTGTTGCTGACCTTTGTTTTCTTATTTACAGTCACATGCAATTAGCATATTAAATATAAATCGAGCACCTATTATGTTAACATCTCAGTACAGTAGTAAGTAGCAGTTATAAGTAGCTCAGAATACGTTTTAGGAATAATACAGTATTTAAATGAGTTCCTTTATTAAACCTGATTAGTTGTTAGTTTTAAACAATATACAATTCAGTAAACTGCAGAATGCCATTTCTGTTACCATAGTCCATATGTTTAATAAAAAGGAGTGACTTACCCAGTAACTCGGTTCAAGAACAACTGACAAACTCATGAAATTGAACTCTCACAATATAGGAAAAATTATATAACAAAACTTATAGAGGGTTTTTTTCTGTTTTGTCATCAGGTAGGTGGATGAACTAGGTTGTTGGTAGTGGCAGAACAGAAGTCAGAGGTATCCAAGAATAAACAACGGCCAGTGAGATCCAGAAAAGACCTCTGCCGTTAAGGAAGTTTCGCTAATGGTTCCCTGTAAGATGACAGTTTGTTTTAAGAAGAGAAAGCTAAAACAATCCAAAAAAAACCCCAGAAAGTAATGAGAAGAGGGTGAAAATATATCAAAGTGCAGTTTTTTTGTTTAAAAATCAACTCAAAAAGGAAAATTTACCAATACCAAACATTATTGAAAAGTATGTTTTCTCCAGAAAGTTACTTTAACAGAGTAAGAACAAGTCAATACTGTCAGCCACTGGAACTGACCAGCATTTGTTCTAAACAAATGAAATTGACTTATTGATGCAATGAGAACATGGCCAATGTTCTCGTTCTTGAAATTCATTAGACTTATTGGCAGCAAGGGTTTGTGGGCAGACAATTCATAATGGTGTTAATTTGCAGTAATTTACAAAAGTATTTTATATACATAATTATAAAATACAAAACAATTACATAACATTTAAAAAAGTTCCTGTTCTAGAGCAATTGTTCATGTTCTTCTTGTGTATCTGGGTGCTCAGGCAGCACAGGTTGGTCTCCACGTTGGCCAGTAGCTTTTTTGGCAGGGTAAGCTTCTTTGAGGGGCACTTGGCCTTTGTGGCATTCTGTAAGTTGGGCTGCTGTATCAGCCTGAGGTACTTCACCAGCTTCCACTGCTGCTGCTCTTCATCCTCATCCTTTTCTTGTCCTAGAGGAGCTGCATAGATACACAAAAATACATACCTTTAAATATTTTAGTGGGACAGGTTTAGTACCCTGCTTAACAGCACTGAGGAGGGTGTCTTCCAAGGAATTAAATTAGCCTTTATGTTTAACATCTTAAAAGCTATGCTGTCTGTTGCATTTTATAATGTTATGGCAATAATTTAAAGAGGTTTTAATTTATAAGTACATGAAGGGTTCCACACGTTTTAGAACTATTGAGCTTTTAATATTTGCTGACACTTGTATACAAGGAAAATGAGTGTCCCTTTTTAAATCTGTCCCAGATCTGACTTTACTGTATTTAAAATTTATAGCCCTAGTTACACTGATTTAAGATTCTTTCCAGTATGTGGCGCAGTAGGATAACCCGTGTATTTACCGCTATTCAGAATAGTGTCGTCATATAGTTCAGTGTCAAGTTCTTTTGCTGCTTGCAACAGGAGTTATGCTACAATTATAATAGAGCTGTCGTAATACATAATCTTCATAACAAAGCAACCAGTGGTGTCAACACTGTGTCTGTCGCCTCAGAAATCACTTCAAGGTGGTGTAACGGTTTTATGTTCCCGAGACCGGATGACATTCCTTGATTGCAGCCAAACATCTCACTTGTGTGGGAAACATCATTTCATCTTCATCCTTTTCAAGTGTCCTGTACATTTTTTGGTTCATGTCATTTGTACCAGTCTTTGGTGACTCTGCCTGTGTTGTTACTGTGGTGATCATGTCTTTCCAACATACGCAGCATATGAAATGGAAAAGATGTAACCAAAGGTTAAAACAACTGGTCATACCAACCTTCCATTATTCTGAACTGCTGTGTCCTTGTCAGGGTAGCAGCAGTCTGGAGCATATCCCAGTATCACTGGGCACTAAACTATGAAACTACTGTGGCGTGAAGAATAAACAGTAAACTCACATTCATCTTCCTTTAAGTCATCCACCTTTCCTTCTTGGCAAACTTCTCCAAATTCTTAAGAGACAGCTCTGGTGCATGTTAGCATGGAGAGGCAAAAGGAGCAAAATCTAGTACAGTGATTAAGGATGTAAGTCATCTTATGCACTATGGTGCAGCTGGAGTACTGTTTCAGAGTACTTATCATTCTTGTCACTACTGTGGCCTTCTTTCGGAGGAGGGCAGTGACCTTGGGCTTGGCCTTGATGCCAGCTTTTTCCACACACATATCCAGCTCCCCACAGTGGTCTTCTTTCTCACCCTTTTTCTGCCAGACGTGGCTGGGCAACTGGTACATATGGCTACACAATGGTCTGTTGCAACTGAACTCTGTTGTTCATGTTCTCCAGCTTGGAAAAGTGACATTTTCTCACCCTTTATCCTCCCCTCATCCAACTGCACAACTAAGATAAACACAAACCAGAATACGATGGATAGACAAATGGATGATTACCTACATTGAATCAGCTGCCAATGGCCTTGCTCATTCCTGAATATACATTTTCATAACAATCTGTCACTGTGCATTTACCAATCACTTTGCTAACCCTGTGCCTAACACCTACAATTAAAAAGCATAATGTGATGCTGATTTATATGAAATTAATTTCCAGACTACATACTTGCGATGCACCTGAAGTGCCTGAGGATCTGCAGCAGGGAATATTGCATATTGATAAGATCTTCAGTGTGACAAAGGGCGGTAATTACTATTTACAGCCCATGTTTGTGGAACCAGGCCCCAATAGTGATGGTTATGTTTATTTCTGGGCCAGAAATACTATCTCCACTTCAAAGCAAATGTGCCCATAAGTTTATAAAGTAAATGCCTGAACAGAGAATGCCAAGAGTTAATTTCTGTGGGCAGCTGAATGTCATACAAAATTATTAAAAAGTTTAGCTGAGGAAAGATTACGTAAAAAACGTACCCATGGACCTATTTGCAGCATCCAGGTGGTGTTTCACCCGAACGGCCAGCTGTCCAGTTTGGGGGGAGGATCAGTTCCTATAATGACTTTCTGAATGGCTTGGGATTTCAAATCATCACTGTTACCAGTCAAATTCCACATCCTCTGTGACTAACACAGTCAAGCTGCTGAGAACTGCTGGCTTCATCATCAAAATTCATGATACCATCTTTGTGTACTACTCATCATCTCCACTGCCACCTTCTTCGTCTGCCTAATCATTTACTTCTGCCCTTTGGTTTGCATCCTGTCCTTACATCTTGTTCATCGTGATCATCATTGTCATCATTCCCTTTAGCCTCATCTTATAGTTAATTGTCATATTCTAAGTCCTTGTCTGTGCTGGCTGTGCCCTCAGTCTCAGGATCATTGAGAGTCTTGGCTGGGACCCCACTGCAGGTGGGTAGAGGCTCTCCATCTGTGTGCCACTGTCAGTTCCAGCCCCCTCCTCTGGCTTCCCTCCTCTTTTTTTCCATTTCAAGATGGTATGGATTTTGAATGACCACATTTTGCCAATTACTCTCAATAAGAGGTACGGATCAAATCACGTAGCAAATGGTTTATTCTTCTGTGCTGAGGTAGTAGGTATTTTTACATGGTTTGATTAACAACAATCTACATATGAACGTATGAGGTAAAAATAATCATGAAAAACTTCTGCTCACAGTGCTTGATTGCTGTTCCCATGGAAACACTGAACTGCAAGGCTGCTTGAGTCTTTTATTACCCTTAATCTAGTACTTCATTTAAAACATTTTCATCAGAAAACCTATACAAAAATATATGGTTAGAACAGAAGCACAAAGTCAAAGCAGTATTCAAACAAGATGTGTATTGCAAGCCTGTTAAATCTTTAAAATTTAACTGAATAAGCTGTATTAGCCATAATAGAAGAACCTTAATGGCACTGGTGTAAATCCTCGCCTCAGCTAACTACGGTGTCAGGACTAGTTACCGGCTCACCAGACTCAACTGTTTCCATAATCTCCATCCAGTCCCTGATGGCAAGGGGCACAATATGTGCTTAAGTGGGTGTTAGTGAACTGAACTCAAAGCAGCACAAAGCTTGTGGGACCATTTCTGGGCCAAATGGGTCCTTTTGTGCAAACATCTGTTTCGTGGTGTGAGGAGCTAGAGAGCGGAAGATTAGTCTAAATTTTGTCTGTTT
This sequence comes from Arapaima gigas, assembly GCA_900497675.1. Lineage (NCBI taxonomy): Eukaryota > Metazoa > Chordata > Actinopteri > Osteoglossiformes > Osteoglossidae > Arapaima > Arapaima gigas. The sequence continues at coordinate 554,828 of UFQX01000180.1, forward strand.
TGAGAATCATGACAGGTGACCTTGAATCACAAGGTGCTTTTGCATAATTATTTGCTACTGGTCTCTTTGCCTGGTTCCTTGCCCATTTAAGCTTCATTTAATTTGTTTTTGGGACTTCTGAAATCTCTGCTCTGCTTCCTTTTTACTCACTTTTGCACCCTCTGTCCCTTGCTTTTGTTTTCTGCCTCTTGATCTCCTCCAGTGTTGGCAGAGGGAATGACTGCCCACCCATGTCCTTGAAAAAATGGCAAGGGTCTTTCTGCATAACCGTCCAGGAATCCGTTTCCGGAATCTGGTACTGGCTAGATAGTTTATATTCACAGAATCCCATTTGGACTAGAACAAAAGTTTACAAAAATTGCATGTAATATTAAATCATCTTAGAATTATGCTCAATATATCTATTTTTTCACTGGACTTGTAAAAAAAATTGTACTTATCAGGCATTCAAATTTAAATGAAACATACAGAAAACCACTTAATTTTGTGAAGCCCTTTCATGGACTGGTGTCCCATCTTAGAGGTGATTTCATTTTCATCAAATCCTAATTTTTCCAGTGAGAGAAAATTAAATATTTAAGACATCCACATATTTACAGAGGGAACAGGTGTAGACCAAAGCAAAAATAAATTTTCTTTCCAAGTGTTGGCGCAAAAGGCCCAATCTCCATGACTACACTAAAAATAGATGGGGACAAAACAAACTTTGTTAAAGGTTTTTTCGATGGTTGAATGAACTCCCTTCCAGTGAGCTTTTATCTTGTCACATGCCCAGAATAGAGGTATTGAAGGTTTCTGAAGTGGCTTTGCCCTTAAACCACAGCTGCGATATCCACAAGATGCACTGAGGAAGGTAAAGCCTGTGAAGGAGCATGTTTTTCTCCTGAATACATAAGGATGTTATATAGGAAAAAATTGGCACATGTAGTTGACCATTCAAGATTTAAAGATCATTATGAGCTTTACTACCATAAGCATCCAGCAGTCTACACAATTTCCTTGTTGCATATATTAACCCACTGGCTTCTTGGGTTATTGCTAGTGACTGGACAACTTTCGCACTGTTTATTGTCTAAAAATGCACACTTTCATGGTCAGTCAATCCCTGCAGCAGAGCATCTAAGTTATAAACCTTCCTTAGGTTGAAAAAAATGGTCAAGACAGACTAATAGTCAAAATTATACTCAGCAGACTTGACTACAGGATTCATGTGAAACAGTCTGAATGAATGAATGAATGAAGTGATAAAAATATTTCTGTAATAAATTTCACTGTGTAGTTATTCAATGTGTCATGCTTATAATGTATTTCTAAAACGTTGTCCCGGGCGAGCGGTGACCTCTAATTTAACCTTCATGCGAGGAGACCACCGCACTGGCACGAGGACACGGCCGTTTTGGATGAGATCACGTGGCCTGGGTAAACCAATCCAAACGCACGGGATGACAGCTGGCCAATAGCAGGATTGCAGCGTTGAACAGCCTTATTTACAAACTTCACACTCACAGTAACGAATGACTCCAAATATTATAGTGTCGGATATAACTTTACTAATCCATCCCTGTAGGGAAATTCACTATGAATGACAGTGTTACAGTAACTATCCTGATTTAATTAAGTAACCAAAACCACCGTGAAGGTTGTAGCTATACTCGTGTTTCCGGCAGGGAGTCACTGTTTGGCAATAAAATGCGTCAGCCGTACAGATTTAAAAATCAGGTCATTAAACTACATCTTCGGTTTTGGACCCGGAGAATGATTGAATGTTCTCGATGAGCTTGCAAACTGATTTTTTTTTTTCATCTGTGTGTATAGGGTGTGTTAAAAGTGAGCGCGTAATGACGTACGTCAGTGCAGTTCCGCTGTCGGCTTCTCCCCTTCAGCGGCCCGTTTCTATGGTGACCAGTGAGCTGCTGCGCCAGCGGACTCTGTTCTGCGTGGTTTGTGCGTGAGTGCGGGCTGTGGACGTTCAACAGGAGATCCCTGTCGCGCTGCCGCATCCAGACGGAGGTGGAAGGAGGAAATATGTGTGCCACACGTTATACCTTTGCAGTCACATACCAATAGGTGTGGTTTTTGGGGACAGTCTTTTCGCCGGTTATTCCCGCAGGGGGTGGAATCCTGTTTAATGGTTGTGTGTGATATGAATACAGCTGTGGGTGAATTTTAGGAGCGGCAGAAACTGATGGTCAGGCACCGGGCTGGACGGAGAGAGACAGATAAAGAGCACATTTCGGTCCGCGTTTCGAGGTAACAACTTGAGGTCTTGCGGTGTCGGTGCTGCGCTGCAGGAACCGGCAGCAGAATCTGCTACAAAACGACAGGTTTTCCTGCTCTTCTGTGTGCCGGGTCTCCATTAAGCCGCACATCTTGACAGCAGTACAATGTAGACGTTATTCATGAATTAAGTTTCCAGGAGCCGCAGTCCCGCCGAGCGGAGCCGCACCGGCGGTGACCCGACATCGCAGCGCGGCTCGGGCGGAGGGAGCAGCCCGCAGAGCCGCCTCCGTGGGTGGAACGTGTGCCTTTCTGCCTGTCCCCCATTCAAACACCGAGATCAGTTCTCCGCTGCTGTCGGAGCGGCGGTCACGATGGCGCTGTAACGCCCCCCCAGCAGGAAGCAGAGATCAGTGATCCTGGGAGCCATGAGTGCGAACCCGTCCGGTCTGCTGGGACACATGGAGGACCTGCAGGATCTGGCCATCATCGAGAGACCCATCCGAAGGAGTCTGAAGGTACCCACTGTGCCACACACATGCCACATACACCACACGAGTTTCACATGGTGATATTTCTTTCTGTTCTTAACATCTCACTCGTTCCTGCTGTTAAACTACCCTGGATTCGGGTCGGAAGTGTTATATTTGCAAGATTGACATAGGTAATCGTTAATTTTACCTGTGCCTTTCTTCTACCCGTGCTCTGTCAGCATACCAGGTTATTTCACAATAGTCTCACTGATTGTAATATTAAACTAGGGTTGAAAACCAGCCACTGGAACATATTGAGTCTTTATCCCTTTAATTTGTTCACAGATTTTCAGCACTGGATACGGATGAGTTCCAAATGAACATATTTAATTTTGTGCACTTTTTCTGTGTTTGTGTGATTGATTCATGTCAGGTTCTCTCTATGCAGTAAATATAGCTGGTTTCACATAATCGCAGCATCTCTACTGGCAGCATTTGGGTCCTTAACATACGTTCAATGTAAATATGCCGAGTGCAGGTGCATATTCTTAGTGTAACAGGAGTGTTGCCTCCTAAGACCATATTTGTCGAAAAATGAGCACCGGAGAGGCGTCTGTGTAGAGGGGTTACCTACTTATCTCTCCTGTGTGACGCAGTTTTGGTGAGCCCTCAGTCCTCTCCCTCCCTGCTTTACTCAGACTAATGGCCTGAAGAAAAGAATATTACAGTTGAGCTGTTCAAACCAGGTTTCCTCGTGTAAATCTTGCTATGAATCTGATAGTGTTTGTGGTTTATATAGATTCCTGACTCTTGTACACTACTATATTTGTGAACAGTACAAATGGAAGTGACGGCAGCAGAGAGTACTCCTGAGTGGTGATTTGTACTCATTTGCTGTGTATTGCCAGACTGTCAAGAAAACAAATGTCTTTTTTAGGATTACAAGAATGATAGATTCCCATTAGATTCCCTGTCAATCTGTCCATCTGTTGCCTTGTCCTGTGCAGTGTTTAACTGCCTGGCTTTTTTTTTTTGTGGGCAAGAGCTTGTTTTTATGCCTTGCCAGCAAATGGTGGAGAGGCCAGTTTTAATAGACTCCAGCACAAGCTGCAGGGAGAGCACATCTTGTCATAGGGGGGGTTCTGCCTCAGTGGTACCACGCCAGGATCTAGAGGTGCGCCACAAATAATGAGAGAAGCCTTAAAGCTAGAGGCTGTGCTCACGCTGGCGGCACCCCCGCACGCTCCTCCCCCGAAGCGGGGGACTGACAGGCCGTCCACCGTACTTCCCAGGGAGAGAGAGGAGTAAAGTTGAGTCATTCGGGGGTGGTGTGATGGAACCTCAGAGGCTGGCGGACTCCGCTGACGTTTATGCCAGTCGGGGAGGTGGAGGCAATCGTTGCATGGATGGAATTGGCAGTTTTACAGTCCCTTGGTCTGTGAGAGCCGCAACCCTCCCACCCCACCACCCGCAGCCCATACCCAGACATCTTACCTCTAGTCATGTTATTACTCAGAACCAAAGGATCGAAAGTTGATAGACTCTGTATAAGGGCTACAAGAACAAAATGGTGTGTGATGGAAAATTGGTAGTGCTTTTTGGGGGGAAAAGAGCATCCAGATTTGCTCTTGTATTCATTTATTTTTTTTGCTTTTTGCCAGATGTTCTCAGTAGTCTGTCATTGTTAAAAACCATCTGCTGCTGTTTGAGTGAAGCCCCGAGCCCCTCACTCATGTCTCGTTCTCCAGACAGCAGAAGAGATCGACAAGCTCACAGTAGACGAAGACCTGAATGACATCGAGCGGGCCGTCTACCTCCTCAGGTAAAGACACTGTTGGGGGGGGTAAAGAAAGTAGAACCTTGAAGAACAATACTGATCCATTGAACAGTAGTTCTTCACATAACTGTTCTTTTAGATATAGCCTATAGTATAATGGATAATGTCTTCTCCCTTGGTGCTGGACATACACATGGTCAAAGACAGGAACCAGGAACTTAAATGGAAGAGAAACTTAAATTCATCCACAGAGTCAGTCCTGAGTTTCAGTGTCTGCTACTGCTTCATTCTGAAGTCATAGAACCTTAGCGTGGCTTTCCAGAGATCTTTGAAAAAATATGTTCACAGCATAAAATAGACACGTTGTAAGGAATGTAACTGCGTCAGTGTCTCATGCGGTGCCGTCAACAGTCAATACTGCTGCAGACGCAGCAGTTCATGTCTATGGAAAAGGTGTATCTGCCAAGGCCGAACTAAATAGGAGGATATGCAAAACCAGCACCGTGGTGTTCTGTTTGACCTGTGCCATCAGACTGGATTGTTAAAGTGTGGCTTCCTAGAAGACAAATCTCGCTTTTGTCCAGTTATCAGGCTCTGGCTGACAAATTTGTCTGCCTTCTGCTCCAGCTTGATTTCTGACTGGTCAAAGTGCAAGCTGCAACAAAATGAACTCAGTAAGCATGTTCTAATAAAAGAGTGTGGAATGAGGACCAGGTGAAAAATAAATTGCCAGCTGTCCCATACCTCTCTAAAGGTGGACTGTGCTTTGTCTAATTTTACTCTGCTGATTGTAGAAGAGTGTAACTCCTCCAGGCTGTGCAGAATCATTGCTGATGTGGGAGGCAGTCTATAAATATAGCTGGATAAACCCCATACAAGAATGCTGTGGAGCTGGGAAAGTGACGTTTGAAACTAGCCAGAATGGAGGCATCAGGCCAGTACATGGGCAGTGTTCTCTTTTTGAATGGGGTGTGTCTGATCCGTTGTGTAAGACTTGATCAAGTCAGTCACCAGGTGGAGACACCTTTGATGGTTTTCAAGATGGCTAGTCCCAAGATGCCCATTTTTGGTGTGGAATAGCTTAGTCAGAACTTAGAGTGTAGCACAATTCATATTATTTGAAATTCATGCAATTTATTTATCTTTTTTTTGTACACAGAAGTTTGGCACCACTGCAGTGATATTTTTTGTTAACCCGTTCCTGTGGGATGAGTTTTTATCTTTGAACTCCTTGTCACAATTTTGAAATTTTTCCCCCAGAATGAACTTTCTGATATCATTGGTTTTTAGAGAATTAATTTCCTGTTCTATGCAGCTATGGTGAATGATGATCATTAAGTAGAGTATTCCGCACTTAATGTTTCATGTTTTCCAAAAATTGACCTTGCTGCAAGTAAGTGGTTTAAAGCCTCTCCAGCCCTGAGTGATATTGGAGCAGCTGCTCCTGTGTGTGCCCTCAATTCTCATACGCCAGTCAGTCGGGAACTTTTTCGCAGTGTCTGCCAAGGTTGGTTACAGTTCACTCAACAAAGCATGGCGAACACCGCCGTGACCGGCGCTACACTTATCTGATACGGGTGAGGACTTCACCACCAGAGCACCTGCACATTAATATTTCAATGTAATGTTTTGGTTCCTTAAGTGGAGTCCCTGTGTGGCCAGGCATCCCTCTGGTCTTCATGGCTTATCCTTGATGTTAATCCTAATGTTATTTCCAACTTCGGTCCCATGTTTTGGCATCTTTGACGTTCCGTTGTCTTCAAAATGCTAGATCTGGTTTCAGTTATAAATTAGAATAATTTTGATGAGATTTTGCAAAAATCTAAGAACACAGTGGGTTCCTCATCTGGTCAGTGCAGTGTTTCTCAAAGGAGAAAAATAACTTAATGATGTTAAAATGAGGTAAGAATTGTCTGTACTGTTTTTATTAGAAGCAGTGTGGAAACATGGTTTCACTGGTATGGCTGTTACATGCATCTTTTGCCAAACCAAGTTAATCTTTTGTTTTTGGAAAAGAAACTTTTTGGATGCTATTCTTTGGAAAATGAGTTATTTAGAGGAGATGCTCAGTGACAATTGTCCTTATTCGTGTGTTATCTCAAAAAGGTATGAACTGTGTATGGATGCTGTGCTCCTCATCAGTGTTTTGAAAAGCAGATTTATTGTGTATCTCTGTAAAGGCCTTGTATGCAGTTGGGCTCACTGTCTGGTTACATTGTTTTAGCGCTCAATCTGCGCAGAACATTTTAAAGCTTCTCAGCTACCAAAATGAAGCACATTTGTGACATTGACAGAAGAAAATGAACTTGGGTTCATTCTACATTTGGAGATATTTTGTTCTGCTGGTAATGAAGCTTAAATACTCAACTTTTAACTGGAATTTCAAACTACAGTCTGTGATTTTGTGTGTTTTTGTGTGGACACACAATTTAACACTCGTAGTTCTTCCTAAATTATATGCGTCGTTTTTTTTTCTTAATATGTTTTTTTACAACAGCTTGGGTTTAATGTTTAAAATTATTTCACATATGTTAATTTTCCTCCATGTGCCATTTGTCATGACTGTGAGAAGAAATGTTGCAGGAAGCAGCCAGCAGAATCACATGAGAAATCCAAAAAGAATTTGTGTGTCGTCCCAATTATTTCCCTTCAATTTGGAATAAGCTTCACTTTAGTCACCCATTCTAAAGCTAAGAATTTCTTGTGTTGCCCATTTTTATTAACTTCAGTAACCCACCATGACTTCTGATACCGTGTAAGACTGAGATTTGACCTTGAGATTTTGTAGGAAGCACCAGATCTGTGGACCCCATCCAGCTGCAGCCCAGAAATTGGGTTTCTAGGATTGAATGGGTTTTTATGCTACCTTCCCAATACTCCGGGGTAGAGTGACCTACAAACCTACAGTCCCAATTTTGAAACTAATTAAGGAAAGCAGAAACACCTCTGCTGTCCTTTTGTGTAGGAAACTAGGTCCGAGAACAGAGTTGCATCTATCTTTGTAGTCAAAGTAGTTGACTGAAATGGCTGATATTCATGTTGAAAGGGAGCCTCTTATTTTGCCTTTGGAAAGATATAGTAACTTGCTTCAGTAAAAAGCAACTGTAGCTGTATGAAGTGTGGAAGTGAGGGCTATGGTAGATGCTGTAAAAGTCAGGAGGTGGGTCCTATGGGCTGTCAGAGGTGACATCACTTTGTTGGCAGACAGGAGAGCATGTGCAGCGTAAACTGTGGTAAGAGGGAAATATTCTCCAGACATGGTGGAGGCAGTGATTCACCAGCATTGATCCTGACCAGAAGGACAAGGCTAACCAAAAGCTTTGGCAGTGATGTTGAGCTTTATGTAATGCCTCAGCAAGCCAGGCGATCTCCAGTGCCAGCAGAGCCAGCTTCCCATTCCTGTGTCTGTAAGAAAGGGAGTGGAACTTTGCTTCTATGTACTATTTTCCTTCTAATACTTAGGCTTTGGTGCCTGATGTCATCTGGGAAGAAAGCCTTGAAAGATTTGTCCTTTCAAATGACATCTAGGTCCTAGCCCACTCATAAAGACAGATTGTCCAAAGGACAGCCATTTTCCCCTGTTACAGAAAACATTTAATAGTTTTTTTTTTTCTGGCTCAGCTCTTTTGTTCTCTACCTTTATCTGCCATGTAAAGATTATTAGAAATTCTCAAGAGGTTGATAACCTTGTTGGTTTGAAGAACCAGGTTGGTCAGACTTCCATGCCAGTCATGCATACAGACTCAAATAGCAAACATCAGCCCCATCTGTAGACTGTGCCAGTGTTTATGCCCTGACTTGCCAGTTTATTAGGTATACCCTCCATACAAGATGTATATTCTAAAACATCACACTTCACGGGATTGCAGAGTCTGGTATTAATATAGGTGGAACAGACTTTCTTGTATCAGTTAGTTGTCAAATGAGCATTAGAATGGGCAAAATGAGTGATCTTACTGACTATGAATGTGGCATGATGGTTGGTGGTATGCATGCTGGTTCTAGCATCTCCCAAACAGCTGTCATACTGAGCTTTTCACATGCAACCTTTTCAAAGGTTTACCGAAATGGTGGGAGAAGCCAGCCAAATTCAACACTGGTGTGTAGAATGTCATCTTAGGGTGCACTGCTGCATCTGGATTTATCTCAGCTACAACCGATGAAGATTGTGTAGAGTACCGATACTGCCAGCGAAGAATAACAAATCACGTCTCCAGCGGGTACAGGAGCATAAGGACTGGACTGTTGAAGAGGGCACAAAAGTTGACAGGGCAGATGAGTCCAGGTTCCTTTTAAGTCATGCTGATGGAAGGATCAGAATTTGGTGTCAAGCAGCATGGGTCCATTGAGCTGTCCTGTTTGGTATTAACAGTACAGGCTAGTGGTGGTAGTGTGATGGCATGGGAAATGTTGTCCTGGCACACATTAGGGCTGCGATGCCCATTAAGGAACATCAGAATGGCACAACGTATCTGAACGTCATTGCTGACCAAGTTTATCCCTTCATGGCTACCCTAAGATGGAGATTTCCAACATGATAATGCATCATATCACACAGCATGTATCATCACCGAATGGTTCCAGAAACGATAGCGTGTCTTCATTGCTCCAGTGGCCTACACAGTCCTCAGATCTCAACCTGATTGGGCATCTTTAGGATGAGGTGGAAAGGACTGTTTTGCAGCTAGACTGTGTAGCTGTCCAATTTGCAGCAACTATACAGCACATTCATTTCTGCCTGGTACAACAGTCCTGCACAACATAGATTCAGCATCTTGTATAATCTACGCAAAGGGAGCACAGATAGGTGGAAGTAATATACCAGCAACTCAGTCTACATGGTTGCTCTGCAATTGGATTTATCAGACCCAGTTCCACCTTGCATGCTTCTTTAGAATGACATACAAAATCAAATTGCAGTATTTATTTGCGTTTTAATCATTTAGCAGACACTTTTCTTTAAAGTGACATGCAATGACTATTATCTAGTATTTAGCATATACCTTTACTCAAGGTGACTGTACTACCCTAAACCCAATACAGTCATTTTACCCATTATACCCTTGAAAAAGATAACACACTTTGGGCAGTTTAGTCACCAGACCACCTGAAACGTATATCTTGGAATGGTGGGTCAAGACCACAGAGTGAACACAAGAGAAAATGCAAGCTCACCACAGCCAGAACTAGGATACAACCTACATCCGATCACACAGGTGATGTGAGACACCAGGGCTACTTGCTGTGCTGCCATGCTACCCCAAGCAGGGTTGTTAAGGGGGTAAGGTAAGCTGGTTAGCAGCAGTGTTGCACTAGGCTACTGTGAAAGCAGTTGGCCCAGATCTTGCATCGTTCCTGGCATAGGAAGACAAATGCAAAATTTGCATTGAGGAGGGTCCTCATTAGAATCATCCCATCCCAGTGTTTATATAGTTAAGATGTGCTGCCCCATTCCCTCCAATGGCTATTCAAGAACTATCCTGCTTTGTCTCACCTTGTGCTCCTTGTCTTGCCCATTGCTCCACTTTTGTCAACCCTGTCTTCCCAAGCCGTGTCAAGGCTTTGACATGGCACGCACTCGGCCCTTCAAATTGCCGATTTGCTTGTCAGCTCAGGTGCATTTGCCATCTTTTAACTCCCAATGTTCCTTTGCAAACAGAGTAAACATACCGCACAAAAGAAGTCAGCATATGTCTTCATATCAGGGATGGCGTGAGTATACGAGATAGAGGAATTCAGTGGAACAGACTGGGTGAAAGGAGAAAACTGCCATCTGACTGCTCAAGCTGTTGCTCTTATGAAGCACAGTGGGTTACCCAGACCAACCCCCTTGTGTCCCAAGTCAGCTTCTTTCAGGTTTTCGCTTGTCAGCTTTATGTGACCTTAGACAAATGTTTTGATAGTCTGAATTTCAGGGTTTAAATGCATTGAAGACAGGTTTTTATTCAGTTATGTCTGCTAGAACATGGCTAAAGTTAAAATAGAGCTCACAAAAAATGAAAATGTATTGTGTGACTCCAGACTGTGGTTCAGGAATAGGTCACCTTTTTAGGCCAGAAGTTCTTAACCTTTGTCTAGGCCGTGGACCTCTTTAAGAACCTGAATACTGCTACAGACCCTCTCCTAGAAAACATGTCTTTAAATGAATTTTAAGGAAGTCCTGACCTCAAATTTGAAATGAAAATTGCATAAATTCACACTGAATTATGTCATAGTTTTATAACATACTAATTTTTCATTTAAAATATTAGTTGAAGACTAATTTCAGGGATTCCCTGTGTTTCTTAAACAGACCCACCAAGGTGTTTACAAATCCCATGTTAAAGAACTCTTGTTTTAGGCAGATGGCAGCCACTACAGATGCACCAGCATTTTGTCATACCAGGTTCATCATACGGGGGTCATTATTTCCCTCAGGCCAGGAAACATGTTGCCTAACAGTAGAAACTGTACTTGATTTGTCCTTCAACTCACAGCACTGGACCCAAGTAATGGTTAAAATGTCTACCTCCTATAATTATGGACCCCAATGTAATATGGGGTGGGATCAGTTGGCAAAGGCTGCCTCCAGTTCTATTTAGGAAAGAATGTGACATCAGTACTCCAGGCAGCATGGGAAGGCTGGCAGTTAAGGGGTTAGAGTATTTGCAAGATGCTGTGGACACAAGTGTCAGCAAAATGAGGGGGTAGGATAATGGGTGTTTGTGATGCCAATTTACTCTGAGGCTAAGGATTATAGCAAAAACTACTAATACATATCTGTCTGTGAGTGTATCTTATGCATGTTGTGTTCTGCATGAAAAAGAGAAAGGAAGGAACGGTGCCTATGTTTCCCATTAGCATCTGTGTTGTTTTGATGGTGTGCGCCATTAACTCCCTCTCCTGGGATGGCAGGTGAGCGTGTGTGCCAACTTCTTTTGTTTACCATCCTTGCAGTCATTTCTCGTCCCCGTGGAAACCAGGGGAATGCCTTTTGGGGGTGGGAGGCCCGAGCAGTAGCTCGACGGGGGTGAAATTAAAATGTCTGTCGGCCCAGTGATTAACCAGGTCAACCAAAGACAGTAGGCCAGTGTGGAAGGTGAAATGTGACTCCATCTCTTTCTGTTCTGGAGTATAGTCTTCTGGGGTCTGGTCAGACACAAGAAGCTCCAGGGTCATTAGTTCCAGAACAGACACTTATTGCTCAGAACACCAGTAGACTGCCATCTCCTTTCCGTCTTATCCTCCACGATTTCTGGGAAAAGTGGTCGTTGGAGCCAGAGACCATAACTGTATATTGCTTTTGGTGAACATGTGCTTGTCCTAGTGTTTCAGTGCTGTAATTTTGAGGGTCAGGGTCAAGATATCCACACCAGTGGTCCATGGCACAACGAATTTGTACCTACAAGCATCATAGTCCCTTTGTTTTCGCTGCTTCTCATGGTATCACTCAGAATGACGACAGAATGAAAACTTTTGCCCCTTGTAATCCATGTCCCCATCGCATCCATCAGTCAGTATTTCCAGATTTAACACAAAAATCAGTGCTTTTTTTTTTTTTTAACTTTCTTGATTCCACAGAGATCAAAGTGCCTTAGGCGTATAGATTGGATTACAAGACATCTTCTGTACCAAGGCTTAATTGGTTAAGGCATCCTTGCTCTCACATCCAAAGTAGTTTCACTTCACACAGTTCTCTTGAAGGTATTAAGTAAATTGATGTATTTTCAGTGAAAGGCTAAGGCCTCTCCTGTATTAGAGGAGGATCAGCTGTGACCAGTTTTCATTGGGCTCTGTTCCAGACTGTCTTGGCAACAATGCTGCCTGTTTCCTAGTTATTAACTAGCTCTCCACCAACAGAAGGCTTTTCAGAGGAAAGCTTATCCCTAAAGAGAAATTTATACCTGTTAATTGTTTAATATGTAGTATGGCAGGACATGGGAAAAGGGTGCGATAGACAAACAACTGTACCTGCCCACAGCCAAGTGCCCGGCGAGGTTTTTCTCACAGAGGTGACCTGGTTCGGGACAGGCAGATGGGCCATGGCAAATTATGGCTATAATTTGGCGCATATGTTGTGTAACCGTAGTCTGTGTTGCCATTAGCCAAGAAGCTCCAGGGTCATTAGTTCTCAGTGTGAAATGAAAGACTTTCTTACGATCTCGGCAATAAACGGAAACAAAGACATTATCTTGTTGAAAGAACTGGTTGCCTAGCATGGCTGCTGAAACCATAGATGGGGGAAAAAAATGAACAGGAAACAGTAAAATAGACCAGTGCTGGAAACAGGTGCTAATATGAAGTATCGCGCGGTGATCAAATAGTGTACGGCAGCATCTCAGCTGTCGAGGGTCTGAGGGGCTGACCACATTCATGAATTAACTTCTCAGGCGGACTCTTTCACTCACCCGGCTGGAGTAAGATAAGTCAGTTCTGCACACTTTTGATCAGACATCTTATGCCTCCCCCCTCCGCGATGACAAACTCCCATGGCAACGCGGTGCTGAGCCTCACTAAAACTCCAGCCGTGGAACCTTTTGTTTCTACTTTTAATTGCCATAATTAAGTGGGCTTTTAAAAGCCAAGCTGGCAAATCCTAGAAGCTCTAAAGGAGCATTGAAAGGTGTGCTGGTCTCGTGTTCCCAGTGATAATGTCTTGTTTGCACTCTGTATTCCAAGTATACAATATTTATAAACGCGATTAAAAATTGTTGACCCAATAGCAATAATCAAACATCAGTGCAGAGTCACACAGATTTCAGGTGGAAAACTGTATTTTTGTGGTTACCTAATGCAGTGTCTTTCTGGCTGCTCTGTATATGTTTAATACACGTACACGTATGCACAAAAAATGTAATGACAAAAAGAAAAAAAGTTTGTTTTTTGTTTGTTTTAAAATGTTTTAAGATGTGTTTGTTTGCATGGTCCAGTATAGTGGAGCTGTTGTTTCTGGTTTTTGGTTTTCAGTTCGGGACAGGACGTGCAGCGGGCCAGCGTGGTAGTGAACCTGCCAAACCTGGTGCGACAGAACCCAGCCGAGACCTTCAGGAGGGTAGTTCCAAAAGTCCGGGTGGGCCAAAGACTGATTTTTTTTTTTTTTTTGTGCCATGTGAGAAAGAATGCTAGTAAAACGCAGAGCTTTGTGGCTTGACGGACCTCATCTTCCGCCACTTGCAGGAGGTGCTGCACGTGGCTGGAGTAGAGTTGCAGCTGGCCGCCGCTAGCTCCTTCCTCACCATCCTCCAGGATGACATTGTCCTAATCCAGACACACACACACTCCATCCTGCAGATTGTGCTGCTTAACCTAGACCACCGGGATACAGGTCAGCTGCGCTCAGACCTTTTGGTTTTTGGCAGAGGTCACTGCAGTCAGATACCAGCTATATTTGACACTGGAAATATTCTACTTAAAAGCTACTAAACTGTTAAGGCAGTTTAACGTGAATTCTGACAGGAATTATCCGTGCAGCTGATTTGATGAAATTCAGTGTAGTAATTCTAAAAATCCCAATATTTACCATGACCTGAAAAAGAGAAATTAGACCAGGAATCTGTTTATCGGGACTATTTTCCTCCACAGTTTCCCCCCCCCCCCCCCCACAAAAGCCCTTTTTTG
>UFQX01000180.1:568919-712302 GCA_900497675.1 Arapaima gigas
AGTTTCCCCCCCCCCCCCACACAAAATGCCTTTATTGTCCAAGTATACCACACAGTTCTAGTTCTGACAGTTCTAGTATTAAAAACTGGAAGTGTAGACTGTGTCACAGTGTGTTCAGCTGCTCCATGCCAGGTTGCTAAATATGAAAAGGGAGGGGTGGCAGTAGGAGGGTGGGGGTGGTTGCTGTGTTCCTCTCATTCGTTTTCTTGCACGAGAGTGAGACATGTAGCTGTTGCTGGTGGGATTCACAGTTCCTGTCAGCCGGTGGGAGGGGCCAATTCTGCGGAAACTGTCTTTGCTAAGGGAACCCTGGTAGCTGGGCAGCCCCGCATCGCTTTGCTCATTACACCTCCTCATCCTTTCACCTACGCTGGATTTTAATGGTGATTTCCACCTGGTCTGCATCAGTTTCAACTGACCCATTGTTGTGTTCAGCAGTAGTCAGCAATGCCTGGCTGGAGACACTCTTGGCTGCCATTGACGTTCTGCCGAAAGAGACCATTAGGCAAGAGGTACAGTAAACAAGGGCCTTCTCAGTCTTACCCTGCTGTTTATAAGCAAGAAAAGTAATGCAAAAAGTGTGTTGCTAAAGTAAGTGACCTCATCTCATCATGACTGGTTGCAGATCCTGGGCCCACTGGTGTCAAAGGCACAGCTCTCCCAGTCCCTGCAGGCACGGCTGGCCAGCTGTCGCATCCTGGGGAAGGCAGCTACGAAGTTTGAGTCTGCTGTGTGAGTGGCCCCAACATGCTGTAATGAAACATGGGAGAGTGTGTGCATTCCTAATGTGCGATAGCCTGTTTCACAGGATACACTCAACACTTAGAATGGCATAATGCTTACACTAGAAAAACTAGAAAGTCAGGTCAGAAAAACCTACTAGGATTGGTTGCACGTTGCATGCGTTACATCATCTATAGGACATTATTTGCTCAGGCAGCAGTGTAGTCTCTGTTTCTGGTAGATTCTGACAATACACACCTTGTAATATGTTACTGAATCACTCTTGTGATGGTCAGTGTGTAAGTGGCTAAGAGGTAATGAACAATCCCCCGTACACCCTACAGGGTCAAGAAGGAGCTCCTTCCCCTGGTCCGCTCGCTCTGCCAGGATGTGGAGTACGAGGTGCGCTCCTGCATGTGTCGGCAGCTGGAGAACATCGCAAGGGGAATCGGGTAAAAAGAAAGATGTTCACACTTTCCCTCAATGGGAATCAGCAGTGGCCTCTTTTATAACCTCCTGGGAAACTAAGATGCTTCCTGGCACTGGAGCGCCTGTCAGGGATTATTGGATTATTGCATTTGGTTGGTCCATTTGGGGTTACTTCTTACTCGTGTACACATGGTGCCTTCTTCACATGCATTTCGAAGACACCCATCCAATCCTAGCTAAAGTAAATTGCAGGTATCGCTGAATTTCAGGGGTTAGAGTAACAGAGTCCTGTGATGGACTGATGTCCTGTCCAGGGTGGATTCTATCTATCTTCCTATGCTTCTGGCATGGGGTTCAGACCTCCATTACCCTCCACTGGACAAGCAGTTATCAACAGTTTGTGTGTGTAAGTGTGTTTGTGTGTGAGTATCTTGAATTATCTCCTGACCCCATTCACTTTACCCCCTTAGGTCAGAACACACCAAAGCTGTGGTCCTGCCAGAACTGGTGGAACTGGCCCAGGATGAGGGGAGCACGGTGCGGCTGGCCGCCTTCGACACCATCATCAACCTGCTGGAGATGTTTGACAGCGGTCAGTGCAAGTAACAAAATATTAAACTGACCGGCTGTTAGACAGTCCCCAAGTGTGATCTTTTAAGTGTACACTTACCTGATCAGCTTTTTTGTTTTAACTGACTTACTTTTATATTCCGGCAATGATGGAGTTGCCTTGTGCCCAGCGATTCTGGGATAAGCTCTGGACCACTGTGACACTGGCCAGGATAAAGTGGTTAATCATAATAGAAGGATGGATTGATGAATGGATATTTTTATATTTAAAGTATTATCTATTGTTTTGCAATTTTCAGCCTATCCTTGCCTGGAATGCACTTTGGAATGATACAAGGTTAATACCACAAACACTAACAGTATTTTGCACAAAGTTTAAATTGCACAGAACAGAACTTGAAGCATCAAAGTAAATGCTTAATGATGGGATGTGGCAGAGTGTAAAAATCCTGCTGTGTGATGAAAATGGTTCATAGAACTCATGAGTTCCCACACTAGTCAGGGTCCAGCTCTTGCCAGCTGCCACTCAGCTGGCAGTTTGTGTCATTTCTTGTCACCTTCTTGATTGTAGATGACAGGACTCACGTTGTCTTTCCATTGGTGAAGACCTTCTGTGAAAAGTGCTTCAAAGCTGATGAGGCAGTTCTGGCCTCTCTGTCGTTTCAGTATGGAAGGCTCTGCCATGGCCTTTCAGGTGGGTACCTGTCTCTCTCCCCTTCTCTCTCTCTCTCTCTCTCTCTCTCTCTCCCATTTATAAAGCTGGGTGATTTTACTGGAGCAATTTAAGGCAAGGATTTCAACACTACTATAGCAGGAGTGGGATTCAACCCTGGGTCCTTAGATTTCAAAGGCAGCAGCTCAAACTATTATGCTATTTGCGGCTCTATACTGAGGTGGAAGAAAATGGGGTTCAAAAGTGGGTACCAACAACCAAGTCTGTGATCATGTTTGTAAAACTACAACATATTTGATCAAAATAACTTTTATTTTACCTCTGTAGATGAAGGAGGCTTTATTACATCATTACTGTAGTCACCCTGTAGTGCTGTAGCAGTCCTGAGAGTATACGGAGATGGAGAATGTCATCATCTTCCATGGTCCTCCAGGGAGCTTCTCAGAAGAGCAGCACCTTTGGTTCCTGGAGTTCTATAAGAAGCTGAGTGTCCTTGGCCTCCAACTAGAGAATGGGCACTGCGAAAGCCAGGCCTACCCTCTGGAGCTGGAGCGGAAGTATGAGACTGTGCGAAGGAACTGTGCATACAACTTCCCAGTGAGTGCCAAGGTTCATAACCCATGTTACACGCTGATTTTACTGGAGATATGCCTGTTACAGCTGTTTTAGTGTTTACTACAGCATAAATAGACGTTATCCTCCCTTTACACCTACTCTCAGTAGGCCGTGTCCCCCCATGCTGGCCTGCGATGGACAGAGCTGTGTGCAGTTATGGTGTGGTAGTGTGTAGCAGACGGCACCCCGCGAGGGAGCAGCGCTGTTGTCATCCCCCTGCTGCTAAACTTGTTTGTCAACGTTGTAATGCACTGAAAGAAATATGAGCCGTTTCACTTTGTACGCTCTGCCCTTTTGAACTTGAGTGCAGGACCGTGGAAAAATATGCGGCTAAAGTGCACATGAAAATTGTTCACCGGATTTCTGAGTGTGTCATTTTGCGCTGATTATATAAATTTGTGTAAATGTACTGTGAAGTGACACCCAGCATATTTAATCCTTGTGATCTCAGCTTTACACAGACAATCCCTATTTTTTGGGCAGAAAAACACACAAAAATAGTTATCTATTTGAATAACACAAATGAACACAACTTATTTATGTGGAACTTTATGTTGTATTTGTATTTTTTGCTTAAATTTTTGCTGTTTCTTTTTTTTTTAGCAAGAAATGACAATGTATTTTTAAATGAATTGCTTACTGTTGGGCTGGCACAATGATACTTTGACTAGCACCAGAGCAGTGGGTTCAAATTTGACTTCCATAGGTTTGCTCTGGGTACTTTGGTTTACTCCTGCAGTCCAAAGACTTGTGTCAGGTGTGTTGGTGACTCAGTGTTACCTTTAGCATTTTACTCTGTGTGTTATAGTGTCCCATCTAGGGTGTGTCCTCCTTCGCATCCTATGCTTCCAGAATAGGGTCTGGATCACTGTGACCCTATACCGCATAATGGATTGATGACTGGATGCTTATTATTGTATATATTATTACATGGTATAAATGCAAGCTACACTGATGGACCATCAACTTCCTGTGGTGGGGGACTTGCATGTTTTTGTAAACCTCATAGCTATGTCATCTAGAGCCTAGAGCTCCAGGTAGGGTCTCTCTTAGCAAACAGATCTGGGGTGAGAGACTTGGCAAAGAATGGTCTGCTTTGACCACCATGCATTGGTGTTCTAGGGGAGGGAAGGTGTGGGGATGGTCTGACCCAGGTTCCAGGCAGAACGGGGGTGCCAGGGCTGAAGAGAAATGATTTTATACCCGGTCCAGGAACACCTTAGGCCAAAAGTAGGCCAATAGTTTTTGTGGTTGTGTTACCTGACTTGAGGCCGGATGCTCTGGACACCTGTGTGAGGCTTGAGGCAGAGCTGCCAACCGGTCACTACTTAGTGGTGACTTGGATTCAGCATATGAGGCACTGATCCGCCAGCCCTGGGAGACCCAAACTTTCTGTGAGGGGTTTCTGCGAATGCCTGGCAGACAGCTCAGTGCATGATCAATTTAACTCCCACCCCTAAGAAAATTTGGAGTTTGGAGACACTGAGTTTGAATGGATCATATTTAAGACCTCAGTTGTGTATCCAGCTGCCAAAAACTGTGGCCTAAGGGGGTGGTTGGTGCTCATCACCTTGGGATCCTTAAAATTCACTGGTGGACCCAAAGAGTGAAGGAAGAAGCTGTTAAGCTGAAGAAGGAAGACCTTCCCAGCAGGTTTTCTCATTTGGATCTTCCAATTCAGCTGGGAGGCACCAACAGGCCAACTGGGCTGCAGCAAAAGAAGCCACTGAGGCAAAACAAAAGCTTGGGTATGGGAGGAATGTGTCACCCTGCCCAGGCTCTACTAAATAGGAGCAGATAAGTGGTGACCACTTCTGGGGAGAATTTGGACAGGTGGAAGGAGAATTCAGAGGAACTCCTTAACTTAGTGGACATGCCTTCCTATCAGAAGGCAGTTTTTGATGCCTCTGGTGGATTAGACTCCATCACTATTCCTGAGGTTGCTATGCTGATGCATGACCTCCATGCCCTTCAGTATAGTGTGTAAGCCAGGTAAGGTACCTATGGATTGGCAAACTGGAGTGTTGGTCCCTGAATTTAAGGAATGGGACCACAGGGTGTGTTCCAGCTATAAGGAGCTCACACTCATCAGCCTCCATGGTAAACTTTATGCCAGGGTACTGGAGAGGAGATTCTGTTTGAAAGTTGAACCTCAGATTCAGGTCGTGGTCATGGAATAGTGGACAAGTTCTTTTCCCTGGCAGAAGCTAAGCCAGTCTAAGTTTTATATGTGTTCTGAGGACTTGGAAAAGGCATATGACCCTGGTTTGGGAGCTACTGCAGGCATATTGGGTGCTGGGACTGCTGATGTGTGTTATCTGATCCCTGTATGAGTGCTGTGTTTGTATTCTCATCATAAGCTGAATCTGTTGAATCAGCAGTGTTAAATCTGAGATTGTGGCCATCGTCGAGAAAATCTTCGATTCAGGTGAAGGAGTTAAATTATCTTAGGGCCTTGTTCACAAGGGATGGAAGGGAGCATGAGATTGAAATTACATAATGGTGCAGTCTCAGTAGGTCTGTGGGCACAGGAGGTCCCGATCAGCGGTGGTGAAGTGGGAGCCAAGTTTTCGGACAAGGTTTACCGCTTATTCTGTGTCCCCATCCTCAGATATGGTCATGAGCTGTGGGCAGTGAATGACAGTGTGGATTCAAGCAGCTGAAATTAGGTTTTTACAGAGGTTTGCTTGGCTCACCCTATGACAGAATGAGAAGTTCATCAGTCCCAGAGAGCCTTGGAGTAGAGCCACTGCTCTTCCAGGTCAAGAGGCCAGATTGAGGTGGTTTGAGCATGTTGTGAGGTTTGGACATGTTATGACTCCCTCAAGAGTGTCCCAAGACGTGCTGTACGGATTATATCTCTTGGCTGGCCTGAGAGTGCTCAGGGGTCCCCCAGGAGAAACAGGAGACCATTACATGGAACAGGAGGGTCTGGGCCTACCTCCTCAGCCTGCTCCCCCTGCAACCCTCACCAGGACAGGGGGGCAGGGAAGCTGAACTAAACTGAACTATAATAAATGCAAGCATTTGGTTACATAATGCTGCCTTATTATTCACCCAGTTCTGGTGTTTGTTCTTTATGTTGAATTTGTGTCATTAGACTCTCATATTCTGGAACCTATTCAGATTTCCGAATTGTTTTCAGATTTGAAGCCTGAAATATTTAATCACCTGCACTCATCATCCCCGTCATTCTGATTGATTTACATAAATGGAATTAACTTGTTTTAAGGGACTCCGGAACAGGTTAGTTAATCCTCACATATATAAAACATCAATGGCATTTTGATCATATCACACGGTTATTACACTGGAGGCAGAATTAGCTTAGATTTATGCTTTGATGTATGTTTTAGGGAATCAGAGATATGAGCGACTTTCTTTTTTCCCCATCCAACCTTTATGGGATTTCTCTTCCCAGGCTATGGTGTTATTTGCAGACCCTAAATGCTTCCTACCGGAGCTGTACCCCACCTTTTCCAGCCTGTGTCACGACCCTGAAATTTCTGTTCGACGCACAGTGGCCGATGGCTTCCATGAAGTAAGTTCAGACTAACACATGGTGATGCCTTCATGACTCGTGGGGGGTGGGTGGTAGGTACTAATCCTACCTTCTCTGGTGTGTTCCAGGTTGTTAAACTCTTAGGCCCCAATGTGCATTATGTTCACAAGGAGTTAGTGGAGCTGCTGCAGGATGAGTCGCTGGAGGTAGGACCACGACAGGGTTATTTACAGTGAATTAGTGGAGCACAGTACTTTAGACAAACATTAAGAGAAGCCTTTAGTCTGTGTCAGCAGTGGGGTGGATGGGTTACTAACTCTCCCCTGGTTTAGGTCCTGGATGCTTTGCTGAATGCCCTGCAGGAGACCCTGGAGCTGGCCACATCGAGAGGGGAAGGGGCTGGGTCAGAGAGCAAGGTACCGATGGGGTCACAGCACTAAATCACACCATTGATTCTGAACACCCCTGGCATGTCAGTGGTAACTTCACCCCTCCCTTTTGTTCACAATTTCATTGACAGTTACTGATGGTTGAGGATCTGTGTCTCATTCATTTAGATATAAAAAAACAACAAATAGCACATGCTACAGTGGCCAAAGAAGACTGTATATATTGCCGTAACGTTAATGGCTACCTCTGCTGGTAGGACATTGTATGCCTGACTCTGGCCCCTCCCTCTCCACGAGGCACTACAGCAAGTTAGTGTGCCTGACCTGATCCCAGCCCTGGCGGCAGCAGAGCAGAAGGCCGCTGCCTCACTTCGATGGCGCATTCATGAGAAGCTGCTGCGGAGTTACGCCTGCCTGCCCCGCATCATCTCTGGGGACCAGATCTACTTCCGCTTCCTTCAGAGGATGTTCACTATCGTCACGACGACTGTGAGAGCAGCCCTATAGTGCATCTTCTACTCCCCACCTTCTTCCAGTGCACGCTTTGGAATTTTGTTTGAGTCGCTTTTTTGATGAATGTGAAGACATATTTTACTGTATAACCTAACTGTATTAAGTATATTTTACAATGTCTATGAGGTCCAGAAGCTGATTAGATAATCGGCTGCAGAGCAAAAGCTTGTTTTGGTTGTATATGGATGGCCACTGGAGAAACCGAATGCGGTACAGAGGTCCAAAGTCCCAGCATGCTGCTCTGATTTGGAATGTTGCACTTAGCTATGATTATTCCCTAAAAAGAGAGTGTGAACTGCAGCACCAGTGCTGTGCTCAACTTGTCTGTTGGCCCTTTCCAGAATGTTCTCCCTGTACAACGGGAGGCGGCCCGGACGCTGTGCGTCTTCCTGCGCTACAGTCGCAAGCAGGAGCAACGGCAGGAGATCATTGGCAAGGTTGTGGAACGTAAGTGACATCCTTTCCTCCCTGAGCCCGGCCTTGTAGGCCGGTTCCTCTGCACCAACATAGTCCTGACCACAGAGGAGGCGATGAGCAACACAACACTGAGCCAGAGTAAAGTATGAGATGTCACTTGAATGTGGGATTATCTTGTTGTAGAGTTGGCCCAAGGAAAGAGTTACTGGAACAGGTTACGGTATTTGGACCTCTGTGAGATCGCCATGGAGCTCTTTTCTAAGTCCTACTTCTCCAAATACTTCTTGGTCTCGGCACTGGAGCTGGTTAACGACCCGGTTGCCAATGTCAGGTACGCATGTGAGCCCCTGACTCTCTGCATTGCTCAGTGCAGCACCAGCCGCAGCGTGACCTCTGACCTGTGTCCCCAGGTACAAGCTGTGCCGCATGCTGCCCAGACTGAAGGCCTGCATCAGGCTACCGGGAGACAAACATCTGCTGCAGCAGCTCGAGTTCTGCGTGCGCAGGCTGCTGTGTCGGGAGAAGGACAAGGACGTGGTGGCCACCGTACGCAAGGTAAGGTGCAGTTTTGTCGTGTTCAGGTTGCACGGGGGGGTAGGAAATGCCCCAAGAACACAAACAGCTGATCACACTGTAGCATGAAAGGAGACTGTAGGGTCAGTTTGAGGTGTGAAAGAGTCTATGCATTTAACAGAATAGTCACTAAATGAGAATCAGTACTTGTGCAAAAGTAAGAGAAACCTGGGAAGTACTTGCTCAATCAGACATGGTGAAAATTACGATAATTTTTAAATAACTGTTTGCCAGTTCAAATAACAGTTTCTAGTGAAGATAACAAACACGGTTAGTTTGGCCTTAAACATGCAAGTTAGTGTGACACACCGCATCATGTGTCATAATGAGACCTTAGAGAAGAGAGGATCAAGCGTGGAGATGTTTACAACCCATAAAAAATATTAAAAAGCTGCATTCATCAGTCTACAATCAGACAAATTGTGTTCATAACCTGGACCTCAGCTTATGAACACAACTGGGACCAGAAATCTCTGTCTAACTCAAAAGCCAACCAGTACAGTCAACAACCGCTTAATAGCACATGCTTTTTTTGCAGGATTTTTATTTCATAGTTTTCTTCATTTGAAACAATATGTGCAACATTCTTCAGCATCAGGACAATTTCTGTTTGCTTCATTATCTGTAGAATCAATAAAAGCGCAACAATAGAAATCTTGATTTATTTGCTAGCAAGGTTAAAAAAAATGTCAGCTAGTATAACAGTTAAATTGTTTACCCATCTATTGTCTTTATTGTCCTAGTCAGGTCGTGACGGTCGAGAGCCTATCCCAGAATCACTGGGCACAAGAATGGGATCCCAGTCCATTGCAGGGTAGTTACACACAGTCACACACTGTGGGCTGTGTAGAGTGACCACTTAACTCGAAACACATGTTTATGGACTGTGGGAGGAAGCCTGCAAACTCCACACAAACAGCTGGACTCGAACTCATGCCGGCGGGACTGTGTCCTTCCATTTCATTAGTTTTGAGCTACAATAAAGCGGTGAAGAATCACAGATGAAGGAAAATAAAAATATGTAGTTTCCACAGATTCTTAATGGTTACTGTTGATCAATCTGCACTAAACATGTGCAAATGTTTCTTACTGATTACGGCCAAAAATCCCAAACATCAGACATCTTCCCTTAACTTTTGTGAAAGGGAGTTGAGTTAATCTGGTCCCATGCTGACTGTGCCATTTTTGTAAGTAACAAGTGTAAAAATAAAACCAAATACAGTATAAATAAATACATGGAAAACATTTGTACTTTTGAAAATTTGTAACTCAGGGACATGGTGTGTAGAAAGAGAGACAAGACTTTTTTGCGCATTGCAAGTTAGTCAACATAAAACACCTTTGAATGGTGGGAGTAAGTAAAAGGACTAAATGGTAAAGTATGGTATAGTATGGTATGGAGTACAGATTAATAGAACACTGGGGGAATTACAAGGGTTTGAACGCATAATAAAACTTTTAACTACTTTCAGTGTTAGTGACTCTGTGCTGAGGTTGTGGCAGCCTGCTGTGATGCGATGTGATGCGACGAAGATGTAGAACATGCTGACGGGAACTTTTCCCTTGGATATTTTTCCTTTCAGATCGTGTTGGATCTGGACAAAATGGACATCACAGAACCTGTAAGTGTCCTGTCTGCTCGGAGACCTTGAATGTATGCTGGCTCGCCTGCGCTTGCCTTTCGCATCTTTTACGTCCCAGTGTGTCTCTGTCTTTCAGTATCACAAACGGCATGAACGAGACCTGCTGGACCAGAAGAAGGAGACCGAGGAGATCCTCCTCCTGGAGATGGTGAGAAGACAAACGGCAAAACCAATGGGGTTAATAACTTAAATGCTTGTTATCATAGTTCTGTATTATCCACATGAAAACAGTAGTTCAGATGCAGACTCTGCTACGTCATGTCCATTTCGTCCCAGCTGCACATATAAGATCCACCACCCACCTTTTTTCCTCTGCTTGTGTATTATTGTGAAAATGCGATGACTCACTGAGCACTTAAGTACATTGTGGGTCTTTTTGATACCGTTATGTAATTAATCACTTTCATCACGGTTTCCGTTTTTCCCTGTTTTAAAATGGCTGCAATTAAAGAAAATTGTCAGTCATCTTTTAGTTTTTAAATTTAAACTCATTTGTAATTTACTGGAAGCAAGATGTATTTCTTTGTGTCAGGACTCCTGGTGATGTTGCTGCTTTCTTCGTTGCTTCCTGCTGCTTTTTTTTTTAATGCCCGTTTCTTTCCTTTCTCTGCAAGGAGCAGCTGGAAAGACAGCAAACAGATGGAAAGCTTACAATTGAGAAACACACAGAAAAGAAAAGTAAGCGCCCAGATTTTACAATCCTCTCAAAATCATTAGCCAAATGGTTAAACATACACATATATATGTCTCTGTCTTTTAAAAGTGTGATAATTTGCATGGAATATGTCTCCTATTTATATTTTTCATGATTTCTTTCCCTTCAACTGCAGCAGTGCTTGCCTGTGTGTAATGGTGGTGTTGTGGTCGTTCTAGGGAGAGACAGTAAGACTGGTTTGTCTGTAACCAAAAGCATGTCAGGTTCTACTTCTGGAGCAACTTTGTCCACCTCAGCTGGTAAGAATTATCTGGAATGACATTCTTCCATAGAAGGATCCAATATGAAACCGATTTCAGTCCTCTTTGTGTCAATTTTTATTCAGTAATATTTCTAGAACTATGTGTAAATGGCAGATAATGCAGCATGGAATCAGGAAGCATTAGTATGACATTCCATCTTCTTCCACAACATTGATTTAAAATAGACTGATTTTTACATCAATTTATAATTGATTTGCCTTGTTCTTTTATGTGGCACCATAGTTCTGAGGTGTCTTCTGTGAGCCCATTTCTTTGTACCATTGAGAGTTTGTGGTAAGCGTGATGAGTCCTGACTCCTGTCTCTGTTAAACCTAAAGGGAAGGAGATGAAGAAGGCCAAACTGGCACGAAGTCGATCGCTCAGCAGTCATCCATCTACATCCAAGATGGCAAATTCAGATAAAACAGTGTAGGTGCTACAGTCCACACCCCCAGCATTGTGTCTACACAGCTCTCAATACAAAAAAAGTTGACAGTAATGCAGTTTCCGTTCAGTTAGCACAAATTCAGTTAATTTTAAATGTATATTAAACACGGAAACGTTCTACTTTAGTAGTTCCAACAATTGTGTCTCCTGTGTTGCCGATCCCCCAGGAAGGTGAAGGAGTCGGGGAGCTGCCCAGCAATGGGGAAAAACACTCTGCTCCCCATCAATGGTAACCAGTGACAACTTGTGTTGTTATAGTTTGACAAAAGATAGCTGTGTAGTGAAGGCACGTGTTTTGTGACAAAAAGGTTGCACTGTCCAAAGTCAGTTTCCAGATAATAGCACATAAAGCAACTAAATAATAATGTTATTATGATCTCAATGGTATGACATAGGAGTCAGACACTGAGATGGTGGCAGTTAACTTTGTCACAGTGCAGCTGTTGTTGTCCTTGTGTTGGACAGACGATACACTGCGGTCCCACCATTTCAGCACAGCCTCTGCCTCGATGTCGCCCATCACTTCCTCCTCCTCTATGCCAGTGCTCATTCGCAGCAACACCGCCAACTCGACAGAACACCGGACCAATGGCCCCAAGGACACGCAGTCCAGGAAGCTCAATGTGTAAGTGTCTCCAGTTTGGTGTGGTCTAGTCTGCCGGAACTCGGGCATGATTACAACCAAACCGTGGTGGCTTTGGCACCACCACTGCGCACATCTCAGATGAAGCAGAGCTGGCACTAAGCTAGAACTGAACTAGAACCTGCCGGAACTGTGAATAATTTGATTGCGATTTTTTTGTTTGGTGCTTTCTGTAAAGCTTTAGGTCACAGCGTTGGGTGAATTTGCATTGTTTGGTGAGACACGCACAGACTTCATCTTCTCTTTCTCTGGACACAGACAACGAAAATCAAACTCTTTTGGGATGCAGTCGGGACGGGAATGATGAGAAGAAGGGACCCTTTGCCCACCCTTCTTCTTCCTGAGTATACAGATGGAGCCAGCGGCCAAAACACTCCATTTCTGCAAGGTCCTTTACCCACTGAAATTTGTCAAAAATCATGACAAACAAACAATACAATAAAAGCAGTATTTCCTTAACTTTGGCTTTCTGGGAGCATCTGAGACAGTCGATGACCACCCATGTCTGCCTTATTCTATGATTTGTTAAAGTAACAGCTGTACAGTGTGTATTTTATTTATTTGTTTTTTTTTTTTTTTTGTAAAATAGCATGCAAATATGCACTTGCTCTGTTTAGAGCTGTAACTCACTTAAGTTTTAGTGGAATTTATAACATACATTTCTCAGTAGATTTCCCCAGGGGATTTGAAACATGCCATCCCCCAGTTTGAAATGTACCTGGTGTGTTAACACCTGATAAATCTGTGTAAACATAAACTATTTATGTTTATCGAACACGAATTAAACAAGCTCCCTTTTTTATAGCCATTGTCTCTAAACACCCCTTTGAATGATTTTTCAGGTTTCTTGTTTTATTTTCACTATCTTTGGATTTTCTTGATAAGAAATGGTAAGAAGTAGCACTGAAGAAAAACACAATTTTCTCTTGGGTGAAACATCTTAACCCTCATGTTTATGAGTAGATAGAATCAAACTTTTTTGCAGCAAAGTAATCGTAAGACATGGGAGAGGTTGCAGGAAGATAACACCAATCCATAGTGTTCCTGGAACAGCCCAGTTACTTCTTGGTGGGGTCAATGACCCTCCCCATGAACAGAATGGTGTTGGTGACCTCGTGGTAGATGAAGACGAAGAACGGCCGGTCGACGATAAATCGGAATGGCATTGACTTGGCAACAATGCCTACTGTCGTGGTAGCAGCGGCTGTGGTTCCTGTCTCATCAACTTCGATCACAGCCTTGTGCAGCACCTGAAAAAAATTCCAAATTTAAAACGGGGCCATAATTGATAGAATTATCACGCCCACCCTCCAAAATAGACTCACAAATGTTCATCATACTTCTTGGCTGTCCCTCATCCCTCATAGTTTTTTCAGGTATTTCCATGGTTATTTAACGGTTAACTGTTTTTCTCTGTGCAGTTAAGTTGGAAACTAAACGTCACATTATTTTAGTAGAGATTTTCTAGGTGACAAAAGAACCAGCAGTTAGATGTCAAAGTCCAGTGTTCTCCATTTGTTTCTCCTTACTGGTTTTCAGTCTTGTCTGTTTGTTGACTAAGACGTTTATTTGCAAAGTCAATTCTGTCTCCTGCTGGGGTCTTTTGGCTCGTGTCTTGTTTGCCGACAGGCAGAGTGATAACACCGCTGTAGCAGCCCCCCTGCGAGACCCTCACATATGCACACACTGACCACAGAATCCCATGTAATTGGTTTGTAGAAATGCTCAGAGTCCTGCAAACTCAATACCAGAAAGGTATTTCCATTTTCTTTTACATCACGATTTGCTTCATGTGCATCTGAGAAACCCCAATTAATTTCCCTAAAATATCCCACTCTAAAATATCTATTTCAGTGTGATAAAGAACGCTCTGAACACCAATGAGGGAATTAAAATGCATTTGTGCGTTTATATGCAGTAACTTTTTAAAATGTATTATGATACTTTGGTTCCTTATTATAGGCAGTAATAGTGACACATTTAATAGTCTAATTATTTCAAAAAACGAGGTAATGAAAAAATATTTTAAAAAATGCTGAGGTACTTACTGACTGAACAGAAGTGAACAAAATCATGCATAAAGTGCGTTTGAGCCCGGGCCACGTGAGGCAAAGCCAGAGAATGTAGACACTGGGCCCAGTGCTGCCGCACAGCTTCACACTAGTACTTGCGCCAGTTTTGAATATTTCTTTCACGTGAGTTATAGCACCCATTATATCAGGAACTCAGAAACCGGGGGCTGGCGTACTGGGGTATAGGTGTGTATAAATAAAATGTCAGTAAAACATGATTATATTTTTTTCAGTTTTATATTTAAAGCTCCATCATCATGTCTCACCTTAACCCAACACCATACCAGCAGTGGAGCTCAAGGTGGTAAAATGACTGAAATGCGTTTAACCACCTTGCAAGTCACAATGCACGACCGTGATTCTGACCTCAGACACCTGCAGGCCCAACACCGTGCTTATCTGCGAGAGATTTGCCCTGCTTGTGAAAATATCAGTAATGCCCAGGTCTGGCAGGATCTTGTGCATCTCATACGACTGTTCCATCTTGAAGCGGGGCAGGTTCACTTCCATTCTCCTGAGAGCAGAAAGAAAGAGCAAATGAAGTGTGAAAACGAATGGCTGCCCGTTCCTTTATTGTGGGCAGTGATGAGAATTTTTTAATTCAAGTCAAGTGACATTTGTTTGGCGGCATTGCTTGCTGGTGTTTGACTGTTGTCTGTAACCGGCATAACCAGTTGGGTGTTTGTTGAAATGAGACTCTAACATTTTCTTCAGTTGCTTAAGCCAGCCCTGGAAGACCTCTGCGTTGATGTGGTCATCAATGGACGTATAGTCCTCGGTCTTTTCTGGAAGCACAATGAGCATGGCAGCCCCGCCCAGATATGGCAGCTTGAGGATCCTTATTTTAAGGTTGGTGTCCCTGGCCATATAGAAGTTATTGTCATTGAACATCATGGGCACCTGGACAATGTTATACTTGTCCACATAAAAACGCTGATTTGTTGTGGATTTTGCTATGAAAGGGAGTTCCCATTTTCCTAGGAAGAAGAAAAAAATATATATATCATGAGCATGTGCAAGCTTACCAAGAATTTTTCCAGCTTTGTTTGACAGATCCACGAGAAGTATAAAAGTAATTCTACTTTGATCATAGTAATCGTTCTTGTAAACTGTTATGTCTAAGAAAATGTATAAGTTAAAGAAAGACTGCGGTCTGACAAACAAAGGCACCTTATCATAGTGAAGAATTATGCCAATTTTACTCTTCCCTAAAAGTAAACCACTCACCACTCACCTTGGAAGAAAATGGTATTCACAACCATAAGTTGAGTGAGGGGATCAATCTTACTGATCATGTCTGTCACCTTGTCTCCAGTCTTGTGCTTGATGTACTCATTGATGGTGGCCATGCTGGCTTTGGAATTGGAAAAGTCCACATTAAAGCTGTCAGCATTGAAATATTTCTGGATCTGGGCACTGAAGGCTTTTAACACCTCAAACTGTAGATGGACAAACATGGCCGTTCCTTGGTCCAGTTGTAGGCCACCATCCTGGGTGATATTGGCCTGCAACTCATGGAAGAGTTCTGCAAGCAGCTCGGGTCTTTCGTCCTGCTCCAGCGTGTCCAGTCGTAATCCCTTGAGTATCTGCTGACGGGTGGTGCCCTGGGCACCCATGGCCAGTATGGTGAAGGCAGTTGACATGCACAGGGGTGAAAAGAAGATGTTGTCATCGTGGTGGCTGGCAATGAGGCGGTAAAGGTCCATGGCAAAATCTATGTTCTTGGTGGTCAGCTCAGTAATGTTGGAGCTGACCTCCTGTGCTCTGCCTAATGGGGCCAGGAAGGCAACCCACATGAGGAGAAGGATGACCGTTGTTTTCATTGTTTCGTTTAATGTTTTCCCTGCTTCACACTGCAAAATCAGATCCCAGTTAAAACACTGCGATGCAAAAAACAGG
Organism: Arapaima gigas; assembly: GCA_900497675.1. NCBI lineage: Eukaryota > Metazoa > Chordata > Actinopteri > Osteoglossiformes > Osteoglossidae > Arapaima > Arapaima gigas. The sequence continues at coordinate 584,985 of UFQX01000180.1, forward strand.
GACAACCAGACCAATTTGCTTTAACTTTTACTACGCATGTTTTCAAGAGCACTCTTTACGTTAAATATTTGACCAACTGTTCAGGAAAAATAGTGGAGACATCATTTGTGCAACAAACCGTGGAATCCTTGGAAATGCACTGATGTGTTGTCATACAATATTCTCAAAGGTATTAAACAAATAACATTCATTTCCATCACCCTTGGTTCCAGTGGTGACCATGTGATACATCTAGTTACACTTAATTATCAAAAAACACAGATTTATCAACATCTTTGTAAAAAGAATAGTAATATGTCCTTGTTTATCCAACACAGCACATTCAGATCTCTAAGTATAAACCAATTACGCCGTTTATTAAGATGTATTTACTTTAGTATTTCAATCTAACCTGAAATGCATAGTCATAATGAACAAACATAAGCAAAGGCATTGGACTAACACTACTCTCAACTTATTGCTTAAGAAACTATGCAATGATACAATTGTAAAATTAAAACTGTAAAATTAGACTCCCCGCTGTCCTCCAACCTACCTTTCCAAAGATTAATGTTTGGTGTTTTTGGAAGGCAAAGTACAAGTTTGTGCACAGGGTTATTTATTAACTGGATTCCAGAGACATGATGACGTTGTCTAATTCTGATAGTTTAAAGCAAATGCTTCTAAGAATTAGCGGAAGAAACAGCAACTGGCTGCTGTCCCGCAATAACCACATTTGCAAGGAGGCTCAGAGAAGTCAAAAGTTCCCTAGTTTGGTTGGGTGGATGAAATGGCTGTTACTGTCACCCTTAATGTCACAACAAGACTGACAGTCAGTAGAACTTGCAGGTCTGCAGGTGGGTCTGAAGGCTAAGCGCTCTCCTCCACGCATTACACGAGGGGTGTCTATCTGTGCTCGCCCCTTTGGCTGTAACGTTTCACGAGAAGGAAACATGACACGAAAAACAGTTGTTCAATTCGCTGTGATTAGTTGGGAAGACAAAGGGGTGGAAATGCAAGAAATGTTTTTTGAGCAGGGATTTCTGCAACAGCTGAGTTCATAAAAAGTGGTACTTATGGATTAGAGAATACAGACAGGTGTCATTTATTGACTCACTGTAAGTCTGTAGTAGAGTTGATGCAAAAATATGCATTTCAGAAATAGAGGATCATATTCACACTTTGTCGGTGTGTTTCTGAAACGGGCTGAAAAAAGAATATAAAGTAGGCTTTAGTGGAAAATGGTTACTTTATTGATGGAAATAAAAAACTGAGCTGCAAAGAAGTAGCACTTTTACATGGCAATTCAGAATGCAACATACATTTTGTTATCTATCACAAGGTTTCAGAAATCTGCAAATTAAGATGTCACAAAAGAGCCCCAATTCTTAAGTACCTCCTCAAAGCTGGTCCGAACAGTGTAATAATCCAGGATACAACAAAAACTACTAACATACAAAAAGATAAAAATGAACACATAATGAACCTGGACCCTTGACTATAACTTTCCATTACATGTGCAAAATTTGTGAAATGCTGAAAATATTCCTTTCTCAAGGTTCTACCACTACTGTAAAAACCGACTTTTTAGTTTGGCACCTCCTACATCACTCTGCATTTCATTTTATGAGCAAATCCAATGCAAATGCTTAATGTCTGCACCAATTCATTACTGTTTATTGCCTCAAACAAGAGTTTCCTTTCAAATAGTTACTGCAAAATATAAAATAAGTTTGTAAATTAATGAATAAAGCAACATCATACATGTTATAAATGGTACCACTTTCTCCTTTTACAATAACCACATTAAATAATTCCTTGCAACAGAAATAATCAGAACTATATAGCTGTTTTGGCTATGTGGCCATTGTATTAATGCCTTTCTTAAACACCCTTTTAACAAAGGACTGGGAGGGGAAAAAAGAACTAATACACAATTTCTCAGCCCAGTTTGAAGTTGGTCATGTCACAGGAGACTTGGGAAAGCCAGGACAGGGGCACAGGGCTTCCTAAGACCCCTTGTGGTCCCACATGTTGGCACTCCAAAAGACAAAGGTGGTGGGATCTGGAGGGGCACCACCCCTCCTCTATACTGAAAGCCAGCCCCCCTTGGAGTGCCAGCCCCACTTCACTTTATTTACTGTGTTGCAAAAAGCACACTTACCTGTGTTCTTTATCCACCTCCTAATGAAGGGGAAACGTTACAATAAATACTTTGCAAATAAATAAGATCTGAAGGCGCTGTGGTAGAAGGCCATCACAGACATGGAATAACTGCAACAGAATTCTATCCTCCCTCCCCCACACCATGGTGTCAGCACTGTTTTGTTGCACTACCGGTTTACTTGACTTTATTCGCATCGCTACAGCCGGCAAGCAAGTCCCGGGCAGGTCAGCAGTCTGGCTGTTTGCATTTGGACAAGGCAAGGGGGAATTGTTGGCCCTTGCCAAAGAGGCAGGGCAGCACTTAGATGGGCGTGGCAGTCAATCTTAGGCTGGCAGACTCCACCTTTGCTCCCTCAATGGTCCCGCTTTGTGTCCATGTCGTGGACCTGGCTGCCCTTTTCAGCTTCTACATCAACACAAAGGGTGGGAAATGTGTAACTTCATCATCGACAATCACACTAATAGATATTCAATTCACAAACCAGGTTTAGTTGTTAGTCACCAAGATGTTTGGTATACCATGACTCATTTGTGTACCTGGTCCTCCTGGGCCCTGGTTGCCCTGCAGAGGTGAGCTGGACTGTGCCTGCTGCTGGGACTGCCTGCAAGAACAATACAGGGGTTCTTACTGCTCCTTCCATCATGATTGGCAGCAATAACACCAGCTAAGAGCAGTGAAGGTCTACCTGTCAAAATAGGCCTGTCTCCTTTTCCGCAGCTCCTCTGCAGTGAGTTTCTCATTCTGAGTCCCCCCAGGCATCTGAGAAGGAACGCCTTGGGGCTGAGGAGATTTAGTTGTCTGGATGACACCTTCATCATTAGACTCATTGGGGTTACTGGTCCCTGCTGTACCTAGAAAAAGTTACAGAGGACAGTTGAAAAGTGAAACTTTGACCTCTCCTTTACCTGCACAATCTCTAGTGATAGAAAACTGAACCAGCCAGAATTGTAGACACCATCCTGTGTAAAGCAGTTCCATTATGTCTGTCATAAACAGGTTCTGAGCACATCTGAAGTTCTATCATGTCTTGGGGGATGTTCCATACCCAACATGCTTAGCTGAATGGCCCTACGAAGGTCAGCCTCTTCGTCCTCCACCTCCATGTCCTGTCGGCTCAGTGCGAGGGCTCTCCGCAGCTCCTCTTCATCCTCATCCACCACTCCTTCCTCTAAGCCCTGCCCTACCTCCGCTGTTCTCTGCAGTGACACACTGTGGCAGCACAAAGAGGCCAAATGCAAAGTGCAGCTTTCAGTTAAAAGGACAATATTTGGTGTCTATCTATGAGATAATAGCCAATATCTAAAAAAAAAAAATTACACCATGCAATGCATAATAAGATACTGAGGTAGGCAAAAACGAAATAATCCAGAACATGAAGAAAGACTTGCACACAGACAGGTCTACAGGCTAACCACAGCCACTGAAATATTACTTTTGATGTCTCGACCCCCGACCCCTAGGTCTCCTACCCCTGGCTGCTGCTAAACTGCGCTGCAGCCTCCTCTCCAATGAGCCTGGGCCTCTGGCGCTGCTCAACCCTCATAATCCGCAGGATCTGTTCAGCCTCACAGTCCGGCAGGTTCCCCCGGATCACAAATATGGAATACCCTGGAGAAGAAAAGGTGTGCCATACAAGTCATCCCAAAGGCAACAGAGTCCTTTACAAGGATGTCAACATCTGCCTGAAAATGCAGAATACATCCTATAATTTAAACAAATAAACCACATTTGATTTTCTCAAACCTAAAATTATTGTACTGACACATTGTGTCCAATAATATGGGTTTTACCTTCTTGTTGCAACTGTGCTAGGAAGAGAGCCAAATATGTATCTGATATCAGTTCTGGGCCCGTCAACAAAGAGTTCAGATTAAACCACTGCACAGGGGGAAAAGAGTTAAAACATGAATTCTACAGGATGCTACTACAAGCAAAAAGTGATTGTTTTAACAGTGAATGTTAAAATTAGCACAATAAGAAAATTAGGTGAGTGACATTAGGCAAATCTCTCCTAGTCTTTCAGTAATCCACCTGCTGTCCAAGTTTCCGTATTGTAAACCAGTGTTCCTTGTAGTTGCAAATAAACGCCTTTTCATTTCTGCAAACAAATGAAAAATGAATTACTTTAAAAAGCTAAAAAAGGATACATCTTCAAAAGGCCACTGTAAAATATATGGAAAAGTCACCAAACATCAAGATATGACGATAAGAAGTTTTCAGGGATACAAAAAGAGCATTGCACCCAAAAGCTGGCAGTATATGCAGTTTCTTAGCTACTATGCTGTTTGCTATAAAAAGCCAGGAAAAAAAATTAAGCCTGTGGCCCTTTGATGCTGCTGCCATATTATTCGGCACCACTGTGTTCTTACATTGGGTCGATCATCAGCCGTTGGTACTCGCGGCTGTTGAAGAGGATCAGCTCCAAGCCCCACACCCGTAGTGCATTACTGATAACCTGAAAAGGAAGAGCATAGGTGTTATACTGCATTTTTTGTCAGCATAGTACAATGCAAAATGTCATGGTAACCAATTAATGACAATTATTTAAATTCAAGCCAGTAAGATCCAGGATTTATGGCATTCCCTGCAGAACACATGACGGAATCTGGAAGGACAAGATGGCCGGGCCACATGGCTCACCTGGATGGAAAAGAAGCCACTGTCATCCATGTTCCCTGAAGGTTGCTGTTGAAAGATTTGGAGGAAGGCGGGCAGGAATGAATGTCAAACATTAACTGAAACTGTCAATGCTGCTCAAAGGAGACCGAATGAGAAAAATTCTGTTACGACACGTTGGACACAGAAACCTGCTGAACATATGAATCTGTCCAATGTCAACCTCGGTGTAGAAATACCTGTAGGAATGTTCTGTACTCCTCGCTGGTCACTCCTCCCTCAGCCATCCTGATGCGTTCCTCTTCATCCAGCTGGTGTGCGATGGAGGAGAGATCCACGGGGGTGAAGTACTCTCCCTGGAGCAGGCTGTTCAGGCAGTGCTGGGCGCACAAGGAGCCCTCTTGCTGCAAATAACACTTCTAAATCAATGCATTCACACTCTCAAACCACAAACACACTTCCGTTGCATATAGAGCATAATTCATTTCTGAATTTCACACCATCATTAACTGCTTGTCCAAATCAGAGTAAAGGTGGTCTGGAAGCCATACCAGAAACAAAGGCACAAGACTAAGCCACATACTTTCTGAATGGGAAGCCAATCCTGAACCACATATCTGTCTACTGTGGGAGGAAACCCACATAAACACAGCATGAACATACAAACACCACAGACAGGCTCAGATTTAAACCTCTGTTCAAACTGACTAGGCACTGTGAGGCAGCAGTACTATACACTGCACCACCATGCCACCCTCATTCCTGAGTATCTGCTTGAAAAGTGAATTCTTGTAAAGCAAACTATTTCACATTAGTAAAATGCAGTTAATATAAATAGGAAGTGAGTTCCTAAGCCATGAAAAGTGTCCCCATTTTCTACCAGATGCTTAAACTGTCATTTAAATATTGAGAAAAAAAAATTGTAAACCAACTCCAGAATGTCAGTACTTTAAATCCAGGCTCAAGACCCACATGCTCAAAACCACTGCACGTGGTTGCATGCATGTACACAGCATGTACCCCTTTCTTTCTTCTCATCATTACTATTACTCTTTTTCCTGATGTTTTTGAGCAGCACAGTCGAGCAAAGCATACAACGTACATTTGATAGTACAACTTCTGGCTTTGTCTGTGCAGGGTTTACATGTTCTGTTTGTATTCCTGTACATTTCTTTCAAATGTTAAAATGTTTCCTTGAAATGTTTTCAGGTCACTGGTGAAAAATTTACATTTGTTTCCATTAGAACTGCTCCCTGTATATTTCTTCCTTACCGCAAAGCATTTTAAGAAACTGCTTTTAAATACAATATATAACATAATAGAATATTAAAGTGGCAGTTTTCACACTGCAATTACGATCACTCGCAACTGCTTTCTGTTTAGCTGTTTATATCATTTGCCATAAAAGTATAGTAAAGAAAATAACACAGCCATTTGTGATGATACAGCCGTTCAAGAGAATTCTATGTATTTCATCATTTCAAGTTAGACATTGACATTGACAAGTGAGGCTATCCTTTGTCTTTTCAACACGTTTTACTTTCTGTAAAACTTTTATGTGTTTGGGCTTATTCTTATGATTGATTTTGGATTTACACTATGGTTAGAATCAGAAGAGTTCTGAGAGATGCTTTCAAGTGAACACACGGCTAGAAGGCAGCTGAAATGTAAGAGAGAAGCCACCACACCGTCTGGAGGCTGCTGGCCTTGTGTCCTGTTAGATGTCACCAAGGGTCCCATTCTGAATTGAATTTGTTGTTTGACAGTTACACAATATAAACCTTCTATGAACATATTCATATATACAGTACACAAAAAAGTTTACAGTCACTTATCTGTATGTTGCCTTTAGTGTTTTAAAATATACTATGCATAACTATGAAACTATAATAATAAGTACAGGCTTTATACCAGCCTTTCCCATTGGGGGTACTGTTGTAATAGTATTTCATTAAGTCCATAATATTAGATCTTGTCTATAAAACATATATACTATACTGTTCATATCAGCAACTTGAACGAACTGAAAACGTACTCCTTAATATAACGAAACAACCTAATATGAGAGATCTTAACCTATACAGGTCAGTCAGCAGGTAGCTCATTATTTCACCCACTCAGGACACTTTTGTTTATTAACCGACTCGCCTCAGTAAGGCTCAGTTTGATATTGATATTGTTTATCGACATAAATAGTCTCGGTTTCTGCGAACCGCTGTTGAAAGTTTATAAGCTGCCACTTGTGACGCAGTTTAAGCGCGCGCGGACACACGCAGGACCGCGTGCATTAATAACAGCCTGAGACGCGTGCTGCCACAGAACTTGGTAAACCAACAAATTTTGGAGTGAGGACACAACATAAACACTGTTTTTTTTTTGAAAAAAAACTAAGAACAGTAGGAGTTAACATTTCTTTGTAAAATGCAGTGCGTGTTTTCAGGCGCTTCTTGGTGTATTTAGTGACACGAGCGTAACACCGTCCCCCGCTAATGTTGTAAGCCCACTGTCTGTTTATAATTCAGTGAAGTCGGGCTGAATCGCTCATATTTTCCCGTCCCCCCAAAACCCGGCCAGTCGCCACGGCCCCGGTTGGTGTTTTGGAACCGAGCAGATCGTCCTTCTGTGGACAGTTCGCTTCCAAACGGCGCGCCCCTTGACGACGCGGACACCTCGACCTCCGCGAACCCGCCGGACACAACGGAGAAATGACGGCTCGGCTTACTTTCTCATGGAAGATGGACTCCATACTCGGCTTTTCCTTGGAACATCGTCCTTTGAACTCCAACCCCGCGGGTTCAACTGAAGGCAGCCTATCGGCCTCGCGCTTGTCGGAGTCACGTGACAGATTGGTGCGTGCGTGTGTGTTTTGATAAAATTGATGAAACACTTCTCAAAATATTTCCATCCGTTTTACTCAATCGCAATGCACTTATGCAAGTTTAAATAAGACCCTGCATTACTTCCCCTTTTTATACATACATATGTAGAAATAAAATACTTATTTTCTGTGGATGTCCTGTTAAGTGTTTTTGACAAACTTTTACAACTGTGCTGAAAAAGAGCCGTGCCTATAATAAAGCATAAAAATAACTTCCGCTGTTCAGCGGGTCGGAAACGCGCTTTGATTACGTCAGCGCGTCGCCCTAGGAACGTTGCACGGCAGATGAAAAATGGCGGAAGGAACAACAGTCGGTGGGCTAGAGCTCAGTATGGTAAACGTATAACTCCCGCATTTGTTCTTTATTTATTACCAGGGAAATGTAATTGTATACGCGCCTTGTTCGACATTAGAGAGATGGGCACGTCCGGCCTGCGAACCTATTCGTGACGATACAGCTCACCTTGCTTGCATGCCGTGTGATGACTGTTTGTCCCCTGTCACTGGGCTCAATGCAGCTTGCTAACGTTAGTTAGCCTCCTAGCTGGGCATCACTAAAAATAGGGACGAAGATGCCTGGCGGGAGCTCGTTGTTAGCTGGGTGTAGCGTGTACGGAGCTGCCAGCGCCACCTAACGACGACGGGCGTTATGTGAGCGAGTCCGCCACAGAATATTATCTGTCAGTAGGAGCAGGATGCGGTGCGGTGCGGTGCCGTGCGGTGCGGTCTTGCGCTGCTCGCCGCTGTGTGTCTGACGTGATTTTCAGCAGCGGGGTGCCACACACCGCTGACGCAACCACAGCCAGCCAGTCAGTCAACGTTTCTTTGGTTTTCCTACAAAGTAAAAGTAACCCGATGCGATTGCTCAGATTCCGGCTTTTCAGTGCAGTGTTCTCGACGTTATTGTGGCATATGTAGCCTGTTTTTGGTCCATGTTGGCATCACATAATAAGGATCATAGTATCATATACATAGTACCATAGTAAACGTTGGCCTTTTCACGTTTATTTTGCAGAACTTTTACTGGTATATAGAGTAGATATATTTTATGAGGTTCATAGACAACATGCTCTCTCCTTTGTACGGTGAAAGAAATGGCAGGAGTCCGCAGACTGTGGACGAGAGCTCCTGCGCTACCTTGCAGAGCAGGTGCCACAGATCTACTGCCTGGAGGCAGAGCCCCGTCCCCAGGAAGATGAGCTGGCACTCAGGCTGCTGCTGCAGCCCCTGGAGTTTTTCCTGTTTGGGGAGGATCCCCGTGTTGGCCTGGAGAAACTTCAGAAGAGTGGTGCCTCCTCCCAGCTCTGTGGGCGGGTCTTCAAAGAAGGAGAGACCACCTACTCCTGCAGGTTAGAGCTCCCTATTCCTGATGTACCTGGTCATTCCAAAAAAACACATCTCTCAACCATTTCCTTTCTGACCATGTTAATTCCTGTTATCAAGAAGAGTACAGTTAGGATGTCTGTAAATATATGTGAATAGTTTGGTTGGACCTTGGTTTGAGTTAGCATTATAAATCTATCATTTATTGTTGATGCTCTTTATAAAAAATGTATTTATTCTATTTGCCTGAAAAAAGCTATGGTGCATTATTTATACAGCATTATGTTTCAGTGCTGCACAGAAGTCAGAAGAGGATTTGAATTATTGGTTGACAGTACTCTTTCTTAGGTTTGCTCTTAGGCTTGTGGTGGTGTGTGTCTTAAGATGGCATTTTTGTCTGATGCTGTAATCTTACCTCACTTTGTGGCTGATTTCAGGGACTGTGCAATAGACCCCACATGTGTGTTGTGCATGGACTGCTTCCAGAACAGTATTCACAAGGGCCATCGCTACAAGGTGAAGCCAGACTTTTTAAAATTGTTTTTTTTTAATTATTATTATTATTATTATTATTGCTATATCATTATTTATGGGATGGGACATTGGAAATTTAGATTTATGTATATTATTTATTATATATATATATTTGAGTTTTATGCCATTGACTGCCCACAGTTCACCCTCAAAAATGAGGCATAGCAGCCATGTTAAAATACTACTACTGATTCTTGTAGTTTGGTACTGATGACCCATGATCAAAAAAATGATTAATATGTTAACACTTTTGAGCTCAAAAATGAGTGCTTCCATCTGGGTGAGTTTAACAACAATGCATTAGACGTGTCAGCAATGCTCTAGAAATGTTTTTATGTGATATATGGGTCCAGTTTTTAACCCATCATAATTTTTTTAACTCTTAAGAAATTTAGTTTTTGATATCCTTACATCCCAATTTTTCATTTAGTGTTTTTTTTTAAATCAGTAAATGAAGTAGAATCCATGACTTGGGTCTGAAATTGCTTATTTCATGAATTATTATGACTTTCTACATTCTAGGGATTACCACTGAGCAGTCAACAAGTCTGTGACCACAAATTGTACTCTTGCTTTGCTTGAAGATAACTCACCCCCTTTAATGCCTGATTTTTCTCCAGATGCATGCCTCTTCTGGTGGAGGTTTCTGTGACTGTGGGGACCTGGAGGCCTGGAAGACAGGTCCCTGCTGCACCAACCATGATCAGGGGTCTGGGTCTGCAATGGAGACGGTGGGTACTTTTTTGGGGGAAAATGGGAGTGGATGGTTACTGGAAGTTTGTTTTTGTGATGATGAGCTGTGTCAGTATCCTCCTGTTACTTAAGCTCGGGAAAATACTTGTCTGTGACCTCAAAACCTCTGGATATTGCTTTCCCTGGGAAAATTAGAAACAGGAAGTCTGTGTCAGAAGGGGAGGGTAGAGACTGGGGGCATGTAAAGAGAAAAGGGCAAAATGGAAAATTAAATCCCCTCATAATTAAAATTGTTAAACTGCTTAGAAGTTTTAAAGAGATTTTTATATGAGGATAAAATTAACCTGTTGAAGTCCATGGAAATGCTGAAGGGTTCAAAGTTGTAAGTGTATATTGGTCCATGTGAATATCCGCTAAATTTCATAAATCATACAAATGTTGTATTATAAAGCTTGAGATACCTGCTTTCTATTGAGGCCTGTATTTTTGTTATAGACTGAAATGTCTCATCAAAATATTATGTACTGATGAAATATGGATATGGTTATATCGGTTTTTTCATCTCACAAACAAGTCATGCATTAGTCGAAAGGCACTTTAAATATGCCAGCTGGTTCTACATTAATTAGATTTAGAATTAATGTTTAGAGAATTGTTATTCAAAACATTAATTGTTCAGAATTATTGAAAACAGGTTAATTTGTCAGAGCAAAACAATAACTAATTTCCATTGAGACAAGTGTTTTCCAAATCACTCCCATAGGACTCGCAGTTATTCTATGTGGAAGGAACAAGTGGTAATTTTTGCCATAACTAATTATCATAATAGTTTTTTTTAAAAAATTTATTACTTTTTGCTTATGCATTGAAGAACTGGTTGAGTTTGTTCTGAGCCTTGGAATTTAGAAGGTTATTTTTGCATCAAAACGATTTTCAGTTGTAACAGTTCCATATTTCATATTCACAGATGTAAATAAAAACTAAAAAATAAAAATCAGACTGGAGCCACAGTGTTGTTCTCAAATGGCTTTTATTGTGCTGAAGGTCTCTTCAAATCATTTTCAAAGGGGTATCTTTCATCAGAACAATAAGCTCAGGCTTGGGGTGGGGGTTAGTTTCCCCAGGCCTCCCTCTGTAAGCTGCAGGTGCTTGCATTGAATCAGGTTCTGGTGCTGCACCCGTGTTTTATGTCTGGAGCTAAATTAGTTCACCATAAGCTGAGGCACATTGCACATCAATGAGGCTCTCTGTTCCTGTTACCAAGCCTTTCATGGACTATGTCTCATCCTAATTTTGTTTGAGTGACATGCTGTGTTTTGGTGTTTGATGTTGAGGAGTGATGCAGCTAAATACAAATAAAGAATAGGCTGTAGACCAAGCAAGGCCAGAGTAACAGAACCTCATAATTACACTTTGTTTGTCTTAATCATATCAGGTTTTGCAGTAGATATTTCAGCTGTTTTTCTTTTGGTCTCTAAAACAAGGAAATACCTCTGTTCTCAGGGCTGTGGACTTTGAGCTTGGCAATTCTTCCTTGAAACTGCCAAAACAGGGTCAGAAATTGTTATAAAACTTTTGTTCTTTAGCTGTTGCAAATGCAGTGGGAGGTGTGTACTCAGAGGAACTGTTGGAAAACACATGAATTATGTGATATAAGCTAGTCATTATGTGTTTAGAAAGGTAACTGTGAAGGCAGAGAAAAGGCTCTAGTTTCTTTCTGAAAAGGAATTGCAGTGTTTGTGCATTTATTTCTAAACAGATTATTGTGAAAGCTGAGCTTTGTGTGACCTGGTGAAAAAAGATTATCGCATAATTCCTAGCTTTTTCTGTCTGTTTGGGTTTGAGAGAAAGCACAAGGTACTAAGCTAGTCAGGATACACCTTGGACAGAAGGCAAGTCTGTCAGAGGGAGTCTTCATGCACATATTTACACACACAGTCATGTACTAAGGACAATTAAAGGTAAGAGCTGTTGAGCCCAAATCATTTAATATCACCTGCTTGAGTGGTTTTCATGGTAAGTTAGGCTATGGAAGTGGTCTACCACTACCATCTCCTGCACATGTCTTTGGGCTTCAGACAAACTGTGAACATGAAAACAAATGAACCTGAAATGCACGTTGAAGCATGTGGACTATAGTTATGTTGAAGAGCCATCTCAAACATGATCAAAAGAAATGGGATGTATCTCAGGCCATTTTTGGGAAGTTGTAAATAGCTTTGGATAAAAGTGTTGGCTGAATGACAAATGAATAATGTAAAGATTACTTTGGGGCAGAGTGTAGCACCATGGTGAGAGTTGTTGCCTTGCAATCACAGAATACAAAAGTAAAATCCTTGCTTCTCCTGAATTGCTTCAGTAAAATCTAGAGTGTTATAGTCTGTTAAATATTGTACAGAAGTCTTATAAAGACCTGTGTTAGTTTTAATAACTTTAACTGTTTAATGAATATTCTAATGTTGTGCCCTATATTCAAACATTCCTCTTTTCACAGACGACAGGAGCAATTGAATTCTCTTTTGTTCGATAACAATTGATCTGTACAAATCATATTAACTCTGCTCTTTTTATGACATTTGTACTTGATCACTTCTCCAGTTGATTTGACAGTTATTTCTCAGTGCTGCTTTTGTCTCTATACACCTGTACCCCGGTTTTTCGAGGTCCTGGTTTCCAAATTACTGACTTGAGTCGTATATATTATTACCTGGTTCACTATCCGAGTTGAGAATTGAGCACAGCAAGTGCCATCTGAGTGTTCAAATACAGTTTACTCTTTTGTGATTTTGTTCACCTCTGTTCAGTCAGTAAGTACCCCAGTAAAAGTTATTACAGAAGGTAAAATTTGTTTTTGTTCTGTTTTATATTTTTATTTTTTTATTTAACAGAAATTTGGCTACTTAATGTTTGTCACTAATAAGAAACTAAACAATGTATGATACTAAATTTTTTTTTTAACAAAGTAACTGCAGATAAACATACAAATCCATATTAATTACCTCATTAACTGTTTGGTAATTGGTGTTTAAAGTGTTCTTAATCAAGCTAAACTGGGGGTTTTTAGAGTGTTAAGGACATTTTGGAGAAATTATTTGGTGATCCTCAGATGAACCTGCAACAAATCTTGATTTTTTTTTTTTTCCTGATGAGAAATAAAGGAAATAGCTTTCTGATATTCAAGTTGGTGGTATTTAAGGCATTTCTAGAAACCAGTTATGCTTAGATACTACGGTATAGTTATTTCTGTGACCCAGTGTTGCTATTGTTAAAATTAAAAAAAAAAAAAAAATTCACACATATGGGTAAATAAGTAGTGTGATATAACGTACCTGTTGTAAACTATGGTCAAAGGTGTCAATAAATAACAGTCCTTTAGTTCTAGTGGTTTAGGGCGTAGGTTTTTGTCAAATTTTTGTATGAGAACTTTTACTTTTGAGTTTTTTTAAAATACTTAAGCATTTGTAACTGCATTGTCTGCTCTACCTACCTGTGATAAAAACTCTGGTACTCGATGTTTTGCAGGACATAGACTGTGTGCTGGAGGCCAGTCTGCAGGAGCGTGCTCAGAAGCTCTTCCAGGTGCTGCTGCACTACATGGCCGACATGCTGGTGTGGGAGGAGAACAACATGCTGCCGACAGAGTTCCAAATCAGGCATGACTGCTGGCTGTTGTGTTCTTTTGTGTGATTTGGAGGTGTTGGAAAGTGAAAATGAAAGTTGCTTTGGCTGGCAGGGGAATTTTAGGCAACTGGCCTTCATGATTATCCTGAACAATACTGTGGATATAGGTGTGGTAAAGTCACTGGGGGTTTTTTACTTTGCTTACCAGCATTCATTTAACACATTCTACTGTGGTGCCACTGTAACAAAGACCACGTCTATCATAGCTCAGTGCCAAAGGAAGGAATCTTTTATGTGCTCTCTTTATACACAACAGGTTATTTACATCACTAATACAGGTCAATGATCCCATGTCTGCAGTTCAGAAATCTGAAAAGCTTTGAAAACAAACTGTGCAAAATTCACAAAAAGAACATTCTATCACTATACGAATAAACTATAAATAAGCTGTAATAATGCGCATAGTTTTTATTTATCCCAGTTTTTGTCAATAGTCATACATTTTGCTTATATGTGTGTGTGTGTGTGTGTGTGTGTGTGTTTGATTACAGGGTGCTACAGCAGATCTTGCTGGTGTTTAAATGTAATATACAGTATTTTACATTCCTAAAATTCAAAAAATTTAGAATTCCAAAATGCATCTGACCCCAAGGGTTTTGGTTAAGATATTGTGGACTTGTGTCTTCACTATAGATTGGAAAAAATTCTAAGTTGTCAGACAGGTCAGTTGTGAATCTGGTTCAGGTAAACGCAATACACATTGCTTAATGTTTCATGTCTCATGTTGCATAGTCCCTGCTGAACATTTTTTAATATTCATTTATTTTTTTCTAAACAATGCAGATCAGTTTAAAATGATCACTCAAGCTGGGTAGATGTGAACTACATTATCGCTTGTGTTTGCGTTGTATAAATAACGGAATTGTTTTTAGGTCAGCTGGGAGACCATGTGAGTGTTGAGTCTCTGGCACGTGAGGGATTCTGTTCTGCCATGGGTGACAGCTGTCTGTACCTTTGCTTTGTCACAGAGTGAAGGAGGATACATACTACTGTGTGCTTTACAATGATGAGCACCATTCCTACGACCATGTGATTTATACCCTGCAGCGGTCTATGAAGTGTGGGCCCAGGGAGGCACATGCACACACTGCCCTCATTGATAAGGAGGTATGGTCTGAGCTTGACTGTCTTAATTTAGGTCACATTGTTCTGTGCAAAGGACTGCATAATTGATCTTTGTGTTTTGTCTGTTCCAGGGACGAAGGGCAGTGAAACGTGGGTCATATGAGTCATGTCAGCAGGCCAAGAGACTCATACAGGTGTGAGTGAGGCTGTTACATGTGGTTTGTGGGGTGGAACTGGTTGTGTGCAGTCTGAGACTGAGAGTTGATGAAAAAGTTACTCCAATCATCCATCAGCCTGTGTTTTCATTTGATTTGTTCTAAGGCAAGCGCTGATTTGGCACTGATGCATTTAATTTGTTCTGTTTTTTTTTTTCTTTTCCCAACCACCCATCGTGATATGAAAATTGTGTACATACATTTATTTAATCTGTGATGCAGAGATGGCTAGGTACTGTTCCCCTCTTAGGCCACGTTTCTGACACCACTGTGTTAGATGTCTTTTTGGAGTTTATGACCTTTTAAGGGGTTTGTTTGTATGTTTGTTTCTGTTAGATTAGGAGTACTGAGACTGAGGTTTCTGTGTTTGTTTCAGTCCAGCTAGTAGCACTGATGTGTATTTGTGGACATGATTTCAGGAGCACTCTGAGCAGATATCTCTGCAGCCCCTGCGTGTAGAGGTCCTGCACTCAGCTGTGATGGCTCACCAGAGCTTTGCCATGCGTCTCGGCACTTGGTTCCAGCAGATCGTCAACTCCTCAGGTCTGCAATGACCCATAGCCAGTTGTGGGAATACTTGTCAGAAATTCTGTCAACACTCTCCCAGTTGTACTTATGTTATCCTTTGTAAATGATTAGAACCTGGAATACCTGGTAAAGCAACCATTCAGTGATTGTGGTTAATGTAATGAGATGCTTTAATAAGTTTGTCTATTGCTCTGCAGTTGGTTTCCGCCAAGTGCTCTGCCAGGTGGCACTAGAGCCTAGCCCGATAACCCGTCATCCTTGTCTCATCAGCCGTTTCATGTTGCACGATGCTAAGCTCTACAAAGGTGAGCCGGGGAATTGTCTGCTGCTCTGATTTTATTCATTGCCCTCATGGACCCATTCTCAGCTCTGTGCTACCTTTCTTTCAGGAGCAAGAAAGATCATCCATGAACTGATTGTCTGCAGCTTGTTGATGGAGACAGACTATAAACGTCTTTTTGCCATTGAATTTACCAAGGTGTGCATCTCCATATGTCATTTGCTGACATTATTTAAATCTGTCCACTCAGTAAACACTTCCTTGTCAGGAATCAGACTACACATAGAGCTTAAGTGTAGTAGGTCTGACCTGGCCTGTGTTCTATTTACCCATCCAGCACTACAAGCAGCTACAGAAAGACTTCATCAGTGATGACCACGAACGAAACATTTCTGTCACAGCACTGTCTGTGCAGATATTCACCGTCCCCACTCTGGTGAGCAGGGGTGGGAGAATAGACCAATGTTGAAAGCAGGTGGTGACAATGGGGTTGGGGAGGTTGGGAGGTCTGCGTCACACGCTGGATGTCTCCAATGTTCTCAGGCCAGACAGCTGATTGAGGAGGGGAATGTTATCAAGGTGATCCTTGATACAGTGATGGAGATGCTGTCTGAGCACTTGGACAACAACAACCGCTTCCACTTTCAAGGGTACAACTCAGACAAGTTCTTCAGAGTCCAGGTGATCTTCCATGACCTCAGGTAGGTTCTGTTGTTGGGCATGCCAGGACATAATAAAGAACTTTTGTATGGTGCCTGTGTGTGGGCTGTCATAGTTTTGGTGTTGATGCCATCTCTATACACAGGTACATCCTGATTAGCAAGCCCACAGTTTGGACTAGTGAGCTTCGCACGCAGTTTTTGGAGGGCTTCCGTACTTTCCTGGGAATGTTGGCCTGCATGCAGGTAACCTCCTTGCACGCACAGCTCAAATAATATTTGATCTCAAATATGCCCACCTGAAAATGGTTTTCAACAAAACAGTACAATAAGCGCACAAAAGAAGGTGGTGCAGGTATGTTGGCCAAGTAAATTTTTACCTGGAAGATCTGATTATATAAATTTGTAATATGATCATTTGATTATGTAATATTGAATCATGTCATTCATTCAATAAATGGGCTCATTCAAAGCAAATTAAGTTCAGTCTGAAAAAACAAACAGCATACACAGTAACCAGAACCATAATTGAGAAACTGAAGTTAAAAAAAAGTCTGGGAGATGAGGAGAATCACAGGATAGGATTGTAAAATAAAACATGTTTGGCAGATGAGGAAAAGCAGTTTACAACTTCAGCAGAACTAGGACTGCAAAGGCTTGGACAAGATTGGAGTGATTTTATTGTTTTCTGTCATACTGTACAAGTCATCTGTGTAGAGCATAGTCTTTTCTTTGAGGCCTGTATGCTCTTTCTGGTATGATCTTTGACTATGAGATGTATGAGGTACCCTGAGAGATGAATAAAGTTACTAATAAAGTTAGTAAAGAGGTGTTGTGTAGCAACTGAAATTTTCCCTCAATGTGGAGGTGTAAAACTGAGATGGCTGAACCACCCAAAAACAAACTAACTACTCTGGACCCCCCTTTGTCAGGGTATGGAGGAGGTCAAGCGTCAGTTTGGCCAGCATATTGAGGTGGAACCTGAGTGGGAGGCAGGATTCTCTATCCAGATGCAGCTCAGGCACATTTTGTCCATGTTCCAGGAGTGGTGTGCTTCAGATGTGAGTATGGGCTAATGGGGATGTTGCAGGTTAAGGACTGAGTTTGTGATTAGGTTGTGAAAATGTGCATGGTGAACATTCAAGAGTGGGCCTGCTTTTTGTTTGTTCTTTTTTTTTTATTTCCCACTGAACTCCTATTACTGAGGATTATACCCCTACTACAAATTTTGCAATGTATAACATTTGCAGTTGATTGATGTGTAAATTTGTTTTGGTTGTAAGATTGCAGAAGTACAATAAATAAAAATGGATGTAATATGACTTTTCCAGGAAGAGGTTTTGCTGCGTGCTTTCAAGGAATGCCACCGCACACTGATGAGCTGCAGCAACCAACCTTTTCATGGGGAGGCCGTCGACTCCTATACGTGCAAGCACATTCTGCATGCTCGACCCTATAAAGTGTCCCAGGAGCCAGTGACTGTGCACTTGCCCGTCTCCAGACTTCTGGCTGGTGAGCATAAGTCTGCTTGTGTACCTCTGTAATCCCCAGCTACACCTCGTAATCCACCATTTTGCTTGCGTATCAGTATCTGACTCTTGCAACTTTTCCTGTATTGTTTCAGGTCTGTATGTCCACCTCTGTAGGACAGGGGCAGTCGTTCGTCTGGATGAGTATGTGAATCTGGTGAGTCCGTGTTCTACAACTCAAGCCATATTTACCTATGTTGCAAGTGGTTCCTGAGCCATTTTACCCTCGGATGCAAAACGCTTAATGCTCACAGCATCTGTGCCTTGTGTTCCAGGCACACTGTGACTTTGCCTACTTTGCTGAGCACCCTCTGCGCTGTGTCGTGCTGGCCGCTCAAGTGTCAGCTGAGATGTGGCGCCGGAACGGACTCTCACTTGTCAGCCAGGTAATCTGGACAGCCAAGTTCTCAGAACTGGGAGAAACTTGTCTGAAGCGCTACTCCACTCTGCTTCAGTATGCAAAGAACCACCAAACAGACATACATTATTGACTAATAACTTTACACTCTATGTGTAGATAGCTGATATGACATCAGATGCCTAATGTTTTCTTCAACAAAGGTGATGAAGTTTTTTTTTTTTTTTTTTTAATTTTATTTTGTAGGTATATTATTACCAGGATGTGAAATGCCGGGATGAGATGTTTGACAAGGACATAATCATGCTACAAGTATGTATAGGTGATCAATATTGTCTTTTGTTTGATCTTGTTAACACTGATTTATTAGAACCCTCCTGTGTGGTGTACTCACAGATTGCTGCCTCCAAGATGGACCCCAATGACTTTGCGATGCTCGTCCTACAACGGTTTGAGCTCTTTGATATTTTCAATGGGAGCTGCTCTACTAAAGATCAGGTGTGAAAAAATGCCTTGCCATAACTCATCTGCCTATATTCATAATATTTATAATAAATACAGTTTCACTTAAATTTTTCAACATAAATCTCAACATATTATTGATATTTGCAGTTTTTTGGGGGGGAAATTATTTAAGTGAAAATAATTTCTTTATCATTACCTGTCGCACAAAAATAAGTTGGGAAGGGGGATGGCTGGTTACATTAGTACTAGGGTGTCTAACCTTTGGATTTAATACCTGCTACCAAAATGAGGTATGCATGTTCCAGGTGGTTTCTCTGGGCGTTTGCTCGCTTGGATGGGAAGGGTCATTTTACCGCAGGGTTACTGGGGTCCAGAACCTATCCTGGAAGCTGAGGGTGTGAGGCAGGGTACACCCTGGGCAGGGTCTTTGTCATAGGACAGTCGTACTCGTACACATACTCTCGTTCATCTGCACATACACTTGCTAAGTGTAGTTTAGTCATCAGTTCACCTGAGACATGTCTTTGGAGTGTGGGAGGAAATTCCAACAAACAGGGCAAGAATATGCAGACTTACTGCTCTTCTCTGCCTATGAACGATGAGGGCCCTGCACTGCTTACTTTGCTGCCATATTTAAAGTAAATGCAGGTTTTCAGTATTTGACAGCTTTTGCTCCAGTGTTATTATATTTTGTATGGTCTAATTTTTTCCTAGACATTTATTGTTTCTATGCATAACTGACATTTTGTTTGGACATTTCTTTATTTTTTTATTTTTTGAGTGTGAAAGGTTAATATGTGTTTGTAATCTTGACCTGAAGGAACTTCTCAAGCAATGGAACAGGCTGATTGAAGAGATGCTACATCTGTTCATCATCATCACAGGCAAGTCTGCAAGCTAAAATTGCCAAGTGCTACTGGTCGTCTTGTGTTTCTTTCCATTTGCATAAATGACTTTAAAGGGTTCTGGAGGTCATCAGTCACTGAGGGTGTCCAATACCTCAAAAGGCATGTAACCCCAAAGTTCCAGTGTAATCCAAATTGTGTTGAAATAAGTCGTTAAGACTTATTTTAGCAGCACCAACATTTTAGAAGAGCGGCGCATGAAAGAGTCCAATATGGTCTATTCAATTATGAAAATATAAAGAACTATTATTAGTTTCTCTAGTAATAAAATGAAGTACTTCACTTGCAACTTATTTGACTGCAACCACCATGCATAACATGGCTTTCTGCCTTCTGATGAGCAGGTGAGCGCTATACCCCAGGGATCAGTGAGGTGACAAAGGAGGATGTGACTATGCGGGAAGTGATACACCTGCTATGCATCGAGCCCATGGCCCATAGTAGTCTTGTTAAGGCACTGCCAGAGAATGTGAGACTCCTCTCTTTACAGAACACCTTGCTGTGTTAGTTTTTGCCCCAGTGTTGTCAAGCCTATACACACCATTTTCTCCTTGTTTCAACAGGAGAGCCATGAAACTGGTCTAGAAAATGTCATTTCCAGAGTTGCTACTTTCAAGTACGTATTGGATATTTCCTTTTCTTCCTCTTTTCTTTATGTTGGTAGATGGACAAAGGAAGTCATGTTTCTCATTTTCTGTGACCTGTAGGAAGCCTGGTGTTTCGGGCCATGGTCTCTATGAGGTGAAGAAAGAGTGTCTTGAGGAATTTAACCCATTCTTCTACCACTACTCTAAGTCCCAGTATAGTAAGGTAAGGCTATGCAAGGGTAGGCACTGGTTGTTGCTTTGTCCCTCCCCATAGAAACTTGTATGTAAACATGCTCCACTTGGCTTACAGGCAGAAGATGCCCAGAAAAAGAGGAAAGCTCAGGAGGGTAGCGATAAAGGTAAGCTCCTTACCATGACAGTGCTATCAACAACGGCATGCTATATGACTGGCTTATGAACTGTAACCACCTACTGTGGTGTTCCCATCTGCAGCCCTCCCGCCTCCAGTGCCTCCCCCCTTCTCCCAGGCCTTCTCAAGTATTGTGCAGCTACTGCAATGTGACGTCCTCCTCCATGTGCTGCGGCAGGTGCTCCAGAAGGCAGTAGAGGACAACACCACTCATTGGACTGAAGCTATGGTCCAGAGGGTAAAACCTCTTAATCGTTTTCATGTACTGGTGTCTGTTACTTCCTCTATGGATCCAGGCATACCTGTTCAGGTCTCGTTTAGATTTCTCAAAACTGTTCATACCTCCTTCTGTAGCGACTTAAGAGGAAGATGAGTGATCAAGACATGAACGGTCACATGTATGTCGCAGGCTCTGCACCTCATTGCTCAGGGGCTCCTGGAGGAGAAGACCCAGTTGGAGGCAAACAATGAGGGGGAAGTGACCTTTGACTTCAGCCTCAAGGCTCGAGGTTTGTGTCCTTCGATATCTTTCCCTACCACACATAACAGAAAGTAATGGGATGACAGTGATGTGTGGACATTCACCATGGTAATTGTGCCAGTTCCTTTGAGGTGGGTTTTTTGATGGGTAGCCGTCTGTTGGAATATTTACACAATGACTAGATTCTTTTCCACTTGCAGGTATTGGCTCCGAGCACGGCAAGTCCTTGTTTGACTTCCTGTCCAAGCTGAAAGGGCTTCCTCCTCTAGAGGCCCAGAAGGACATGATACAGTGGACCTTGCAGGTAGATTTCCCTTTCCTTCATAGATGAAGCATTATTAATGCTTTAAAACCTCATTCAGTGTTCTTTTGGCATTCCTTTAGGAGTTAGCATCCAGTCTGTGACCATAAACATGTTATGACTCTACCTCCCTCAGATGTTTGAGACCGTTAAATGTCTGCGTGAGAAGAGCAGCCCTACTGCTGCCTTCAGTATGGATCAGACCAAACCAGAAGAGGTAACTGGGAGCATATTTACTCCTTCATATTCTTAAGCTTCATGAGAGTTGTTACTTATTTTTAACAATTCATACAGACAGCTGCTTTTTTCTGTTCTTAATTTAAAAACTTTTCCCCCAAAAGAACATGCAGGATAAGGAGAAGGCTGAACGGAAGAGAAAGGCTGAGGCAGCCAAACACCGGCAGAAGATCATGGCCCAGATGTCAGCCATGCAAAAGAACTTCATTGAGACACACAAAATGCTGTATGAGAATGTGCCTGAGACCGGGGCCCAGGGAGAGCCATCAGCTGCCATTGTCAGGTAGGGGTGTGTAGGACTGCTCTTTTATTTTGTGATACAATCATCATCACTCCAAAGTGAGGGGGAAAAGGCAACCTTTTCTGAAATTGCATGCTTTTTTTACTTTCCTCAACCAGTGGTATCGAAGTGAGCAAGAGGCGAGTAGCAGTGGGGCCACGGCGAGGTGTGGCACTGATCGAGCGGGAAGTGCTCACCTGCATCCTCTGCCAGGAGGAGCAGGAGGTGAAAGCACGTGCTCCAGCCATGGTCCTGACAGCATGTGTTCAGAGATCCACCGTGCTTACCCAGTGCCGCGGGAAGGGCCTGCCTGAAGCTGGTCAGTCCCCTGTACACTGTGTCAAGACTCTCACTGGCTCCCCTTCTATTTCATTGTGTTGATGTATAAATATTCTAATTGGTCCATAAACTTACTCCTGAGGCAGAGCTAATTTTTTAACACATTTAACCACTGCACCATGTTTATTGGTTGTAACCTACAATTCACACAATATGTATGTTACACACGTTTCTGTAATATATATGACTGGTGAATATTCACCTGTTCATTTTTTGGCAGAAAACTACAACCCTCTCTTCATGCACCCTGATCTGGCTGTGGGGACTCACACAGGAAGTTGTGGGCATGTCATGCATGCCCTTTGCTGGCAAAAGTAAGTCTTAGCAATTTTTTTTCTCCCTCCAATTACTGCTTTGTGTAGGGTTTTTTTCTGCAATCCCTGAAGTGTGTGTGTGTGTGTGTGTGTGTGTGTGTGTGTGTGTTTGTCTTTGAATGCGTATGTTCGCAGATATTTTGAAGCTGTGCAGAACACCACCCGGAATCGACTCCATGCTGAACCAATCATTGATCTCAAGAATGGGGAGTACATGTGCCCCCTGTGCAAGTCCCTCTGCAACACAGTGGTCCCACTCATACCTTTGGACCCACTCCCATTCCACTTGTAGGTCACTACCCCATTCTGTAAGTTCTTTATCCTCAAAATACTACTGCAAATGGCCAATGGATTAAATGTGCTTTCCTGTGTGTTACAGGGAGAGTGCAGAACTGGTGGGTCAGGTGCTCACGCTGCCTCGCTGGATTGAGATTATCATGGCTAGGATCAACGGCCTCAAGGCTGCCACCCAGGCTAGCAGTAAGACTTCCTTTAACTCAACCATGAAAAACCAGCTACTCCTGTAATTGCAGTATGTCTATGACCATATACAGTGTTTGTGTACAACTTGCTGGAAACATATATGCCCCACCACAAGACTTTTAATAATTTTAGCCATGAAATCAGCTCATGTGTCTTCCCAGCACAGCAAATCCCAGAGATGTAGGGCACTAGTGGGTTGCTTTACTTTTATGCTTCCTTCAATTCATTCCATACAAGTATTGGCAAGGCGTACTCCGACTATTGACTGGTACTACAAAGTGCATATAGTTGCGGTGATATGTATAATTTAAGAGAAGGGTGCTTTTGCTTCCTGTTCCTTGAACTTAGTTTTAACTTCTGGACACCATCTTATTTTCTTTGCAGTGGAAATGCGGGAGAACCGCACTAAAACAGAAGGTGAGCTCATGGACCAGAACCAGCCTGACTTCCTTTCCATCCTGAGTTTTGGTGTGGAGGCACCGTAAGTGTTACCATCCTTCAGATCAGTTCTTTTTGACTGGTTCTTATGAGCGATTTGACAGTGTTGTTTTTCTCTGGGCAGCACAAAGTACTCAGACAGCATTAGTAACATGCTGACAATTTGTGCGACAACTGTGCACCGGGTGGGCTTGAAGGTGGCACCCAGTGAGCTTGACCCCAATTTACCCATCATATCCTGGAACACCTGTGCCTTCACCATCCAGGCTGTTGGTAAGTTTCTGCTGTAAGCACTACAACACATCTTTCCTACCGCTTTGAAGGTTAGTGCCAAGTTGTTATAAGGCTGTGGGTGTACATGGTGTCTTTTTTTTCCCCCCACAGACGGTATGTTGCTGGAGGAGGATAAGCCTCTTTTTGGTGCCTTGCAGAATCGACAGGTTGGTGAGGTTTTTTTGTTTTCTACTCTCCTCCTTTAACATTCAGTGAACTGAAAAGTAGACAAAGGCCTCAGACTAACTGGCAGACAGACTCTGTACTTACTTTCTTATGGTTCTGGTTCAGCTGGTGGGGTTGAAGGCCGTGGTTCAGTTTTCTGCAGTACAGCGCCGGACGAGCTCACAAGCTGTCATCCAGAAGCACTTCATGAGTATGCTGGCAGGTATGACCTCAAAGCTGGATTTAATGGGGTATATCTTTATATAGCTTATTAAAAGTTTGTAAATGGGATTTTTTGGGAGGGTTGATTCATGGTTTAATTTTTATATCATATCATAGCTTTCTGTAGTAGATTTTTCACAGCAATAACTATGTCCCCCCCAACAACAGTCTTAATACCTTCCCATAATGAAGAAGGCACACCCTCTATCCTGGAAATAGACAGCTTTCATCTGCTGGTATGTTTCTAAACAAAAATGCGTTTTGTTGGCAGACTTTGAACACACTCTCTGCTGCAGATTTAGCTTTTTAACACCACACAAGTGGCTGCTAACAAAGCTCTTTGCCATGACTCCTCATAGGTGGGACTAGTATTGGCCATTCCAGCTCTCTACCAGGAGGAGACGGTCAGCTTGCAACCCTCGGCCATCAGTTCAGCCTACAATCACCTGCACCTCCTGCACCTGGTCACCATGGCCCATATAGTGCAGATATTGTTGTCTTCACAAGGTGGGTTTGCTGGAGAAGGAAGGGATACCAACACTGTTCAGTAAATAAATTTCCCAAAATAATTTTTCCTCCCAACTGTGAATCAAAATGTCCTCTTATTAGACAAACTGGAGCTCGTGCGAAAGGATGAAGGAGAAGAAGCGAGGTTAGCAGCAGAACTTGTCAAGACTGTGTCACAGCATGCAGAAGGGTGAGTACAGGCAGCACTCTGATCTCCCAGCTGATCCTGCAGTGTTGTAAATCCAATGAGCCGCCCTTGGACTGAGGCTTGACATGCAGTGATGATAATGGTTCTTTTGTGGTCTTTCTCAGACTCAGGGCAGACACTCCTGGATGGTATGTAGCAGATCGAGTGAGGAAAGGAGTTGCCCCCTTCCTGCGCTGTGCTACTCTCTTCTTTAATTGCCTTACAGGAATACCTCCACCTGAGGAGCTCTCTACCAATCCAGGTAATGTTACTAGGTACTAATATGAAACTTAACCACCTTTGCATTTTGTGATTAGTAAAGTGTTTGGGATCAATGAATATTCAAGAGGCATTATGAGTAACATGGCAATGTCCTTGCTGCAGTTTCCTCAGAAGGCCAGATGGAGGCACTATGCAGTTACCTGGCACTGCCTTCCAACCTCTTCAGGCTCTTTGAGGATCACAAAGAAGTTGTTTCTCAGTTGTTGCAAAGGTATCGGTTTTGGTTTTTAAATTTTTAACATTTGTTGTCCTTAAGAATGGTGCTGGATTAGCTTACAGTCATTCTGTTGCTTCCGCCAGCAGTTGTCCCAGTAGCTCCTGCCCGCTTTGACAGGGTAAACCATGTGCTATGCATTATTGACAGCATGTTACTCAGAAGGGTGTCATTCTTGGTCAATCCGCAGGTGGTGTGGAAGTCCACTGGTAACTAAAGCCCTGAAAGGAGAAGTGTCAGTGATCAGGTTAGCACACTATGCAGTATACAGACCCATGTCTTTGGTTTCATGGCTGAAGGCACAGAGGGCAGTGAAACATGTATTGGGCTCTCATTTTTCCCAGGTATCCAAGGAAACTGAACCGATTAGTTGACCTTCCAGAGGATTACAGCACCCTTCTTAACCAGGCCTGTCATTTTCAGTAAGTGACCCTTTGTCCTGTCCATTACATTGTTTCATTTTCCGTTAGCAGCAGTTTTTTTTTTCTATCAACACTTATCTGTAAGGGCCCCCTACAATTTAACTGTGTGACTTTTACTTGCTTTCCAGATGTTTTTAAAACAAGCAGTGTAACACAGCTGTTTAGGATGGGGTGGCTATAAGTTGCAGATTTGGGGGGAATGGCATAAGAGTATGGGCTAGCTCATTGGTGTAACTTGAAGTTATATGGAGTAAATTTGTGCAACCGCTCTCTTTCCCCCCACTGCCACACATAGGTGTCCAAAGGCATCTGATGATGAGCGCAAGCACCCCACACTGTGCCTGTTTTGTGGAGCAATGCTGTGCTCCCAGAGCAACTGCTGCCAGGAGCAGTTAGATGGGGAAGAGGTGGGAGCCTGTACAGCCCATGCTGCCAGCTGTGGAGCTGGGGTTGGCATGTTCCTCAGGTAGGGAGCACTACTTGCACCCACCTTCCCTTATCCTTTCTCTACATATCAATCGCATGTATGGTGTGTTCTTTTGCCTCAGGATTAGGGAGTGCGAGGTAGTCCTTATGGCCAGCAAGACCCGAGGGAGCACATACCCTGCACCTTATCTTGATGACT
The DNA here is from genome assembly GCA_900497675.1 of Arapaima gigas. NCBI lineage: Eukaryota > Metazoa > Chordata > Actinopteri > Osteoglossiformes > Osteoglossidae > Arapaima > Arapaima gigas. Next base: position 611,587 of record UFQX01000180.1, read on the forward strand.
ATGGGGAAACAGACCCCCAGCTTGGGTAAGAGCAACACCTCCTTATCTTTAATCAATGCTAAGAGCCTATGCTTTTCCAAAGAGCTGTGTTGATTTTTCTGGGACCCTTGTTGTGTGTTCCAGGCGAGGCAATCCTCTGCACCTCTCCCCAGAGCGTTACCGAAAACTTCACCAGCTTTGGCAGCAGCACTGCATCCTGGAGGAGATTGTCCGCAGCCAGGAAGTGGTCAATGTCATGGTACCCTTTGAGTGGCAGATGCTGTGAGATCCAGATGAGGGGAGTGGGTGTCAGTTGCCCAGAGAGCAGTGTTTTCCTCAGGAGCAGGACCCCCTCCCATTCTGCCCCCAGAGGGCCATTTTCTGTTCCAATTCCTGTATGGAAACATTGAGAAACTGGTTAAGGCTAGGGGAGAGCAACCTAGCAGGAAACAGTAGGTTTCCTTTTAATTATCAGGCGCTAGGGATTTGGCAGACCCTATCTGGACATTCAGACCCTTGGTTATGGACATTTGTCAGCACATTCACATACCTTACTCAGATAACAATATATCAAATTAAATGCTACCAGCTTTTGTATTGGGTCACCTCTAGGTGGCAGTGTAAGTAATTCAAACTTCAGAGTGTATAAAAAATGTAAATGGCTCATCAGGGAAAGAACAGCATAAACTGAAGAATCTTTTATCCTGAGTTTGAATATTACACATGATTTTTCTACGTTTAGGTTCTGCTATTTTTAAATTGTCTGCGTCTCCAGCCCCCGGAATCAGAGTAATTTTTGCTTGAACACATCTGATCCAAAAGTGTATTTGGTAAATGAAGAAAATAAAATTTCAGAAGTTTATGGGGACACCTAGGTGACGTTATATAACACATTGAGCTGAATTAATGTTATACTACCATCTGAGTGGATATATGAATAATTTGTGGATATATTTTCCCCCTATCAGTATCATTTATGGGTTTTTTTACAATGACACACTCACATGAACATGCAAAATATTTACCTGTCATCAGTAAAAGTGCAGTACATGTACACAACATTGACTGTTTAATTTGGGAAGGAAATTGCCTAAATCGGGTAGTTGGTGGATTGTCTTTTGCACTAAAACATGCTAAGGTATTCATTTTGTAAAAAGCTTTTAAAACTCGGGTGTACTTAATCTAATGTAACTGCTGTACAATCAACTGTACAAAAAAAGTGTGTATGTACACATTCAGAAAAGTTCGCACACCTGGAGGCTGGTTCACTGGCTGTTTAATGTGTCAGATTGATGTTTATTTCACATTGGTGCAAATTAGCTCACTTTTCTCATTTACAAATGGTTAAAATTAGATCAGAGAAGTAACTGTCTATTGCCTAAAGAAATTTAGATAAAGAGAGGTTTGTCTAATATTCTTTTTGAAACTGAAGACATTGTGACCATTAATGGATAATATGTTATTTAAATAAAAAAAATGTTAGCATTCTGGTTTGTTGTGCTTAACATTCAACTTTAAGAATGTGAATGTTGACAATGCCAAATCATATTTTATAAAACCAGCCATGGTTTTCTTCACTGGGGTAATCTGGTTGATCCCAGGTTAATGCCAGACTGACGGCTGGTTCTGAGGGTGACTAGAAAGGTTAAGCTCTTTTGTCTTGGTATTGTCAATTTAAAGCTCTGAAAAGAGCTCTAGTGTTAGATGTGAGTGCTGGCTGTTTGGTTCAGTTTTCTGAAGGCAGGTAAAAGATCTGTATGCAGATTAATGTATCTGTGATGTTTTATAGTTTGTACTTATTCAGGAGGTGCATAAAAGAAATTTCTACTAACTTGTTTTCTTCAGGCCAAACTGTAAAGCATTTCTCTCGTCTTAATAATGGTAAACTATAGCACTAGAATTCAGAGTTTAGCATTTTTTTCCTTTGCCTGCAGTACAGACATATTTGATTGGTCATGACTTTGCTTCCCACTACCTCTATTATAGTACCTTTGAGCAAGATACAGTGTTTGCTGGACTAAAAGTTGCTCCAGAGTACAAGTGTCATACTGTAATGCTGCACATAAAATCAACAGATAAGTCACATGTACCAAGTATTTTACAAGTAGAACCGCAATGCACTAGATATTTTAGGCCGCACATGCATTCATATTTGTAACTGCTCCCTGTAAGCCAAAAAAAGCAGGTCTTGCAGCCCTCAGATATGTAAGTTAACTCAAATTTCCATGTATTTATTAATTTTATTTTTATTTATTTTACTTCTAGATTTTTTTGTAAATATATGATGTATTTTAGTGTAAGTTGCACCAAGTGAGGGGAAACAATGCAAATTATCCTGGAAAATATCACTGAATAATGGGGTTAAATACTGCAAGTTGCTGAGCAGCGATGGGACATTTGCATACTCACAAATGGGAAGAGGACCTCCAATGGTGAGAAAATCTGGTCTGGTGTTTTCTCAATTAATCCAATTGATCATGTTATGTTGTTCCTGCTTCCTCAAACGCAGTCATGATAACGTTGGTGTGATGGATTGTGTGCATCACATCTGTGTCATCTGTCTGTGGCACAAGATTAACAGTTCTGTGTTTATGCCCCCCCCAAATATCTATCCCCCCCCAAATATCTATTGATGGATGTGTACTTTCAGTCTGGATTTCTCCAGGACTTAAGGCTGCAACGGTGATGCAGTTCCTCACCTTGAAGTCAGTCTCCCTTTTATTTCAGAATTCTTCATTAGGGGGTCTTTTCCAGCTTCAATGGAGTTACAAGCTTACCTATTTCTTTTTGTCCAAGGCAGTCATTCCCAGAGTGTAAACAACTGATCAAGACTATTTTACCTGCCCCCTCCCAAACTGTGGGGTGGGTACCAATCAACAATGCATGCCTTAAACTTTAAAATAAGTATTGAACTGATGTGAAATGTCATAGCAGTTCTAGTGTTGGCTGTTTCTGGGCTGTATGGTGAAGCCACTTCAGAGTGTCTGTTTTACTTATTCCTTTTTTGCAGGTTTGACCTCTGAACCAAAACCCTTTTGGAAATTTATAACTATCTAATTCCAGCCTGTTTTTCAGTAGGGGAGCAGCTACATTCTCTTGGCAAGTGCTAGGAGATAGAAGAAGATGTGAGGAGAGGAGGTGGGAACGTCGACACTGATGTACTGTTGAAATCGGCTGAAGCTGGGTTTATGGTGTTTGGTGGTGAGCCTGTTCTTGTTTTCTGGGGATCAAAAAAAAAAATGTTTAGAGACTCTGAAGATGAATTTGGACTTGCGTAAATATACATCTGTTCATGTTTCTAAATTCTGGATGTGACCACTGGCTCCAATAAAATACCAAATGAAGTTGCATCACTGAACTTGGAAAAGCGGTTTAAAACATATTACACGGGAAAATGATAGTGAATTGTTTTTTTAAATCTTATTCCCCAGCCCTATCACAATAAGACGTTAATCGAAGAAGCGGTTGGTTTCTTTGTGGAAATACTGAGTTTTCAGTTTTCTGTATTTAAAAAAATGGATGAATATTGCAAATAAATATTAACACATTTTCATAGGTTTCAGTTGTCAGTTGTACCCAAAAGTACAAACATTTGAAAAGTTTTTTTTTTTTGTGCTTAAAACTGGAAAAAAAACTTCTATTGTCATCTCTTTCTGCATTCCAATTAAACATACCAGTAACTTTCATACAATTTAAAAAAAGCATGATGTGGTAACATAACATGAACATAATGTTCAATCTCATAGTCCATTGTATTTCTTCACTTTTTAAGCTTTTATTCTTCCTTCATTCAGGCAGGAATATCAAAGGTCACATGACCCATCAGCTACAACTTCAGATGTGGAGGTAAGAGTGCACAAAGGCTTTATCATAACACGAAGGAGAACGCTATACCTGTATCTGTTGTTTGGACAGCATTTCGCTCACTGAAAGTTATCTTGAACCTTTTCTAACATTAAAATACCTTGATTTACACACCTAACTGCTATCTGAAAAGGCTGCATTGGGTAAAAATGTGTCAACTGAGATGCCTGTTTGCATTATTTCTTATTCTGAAAATTTATGATGCATTTCAGCCCAAACCTAAAACCCCCAGTTTTCCCAAACGTCTCTAGAATACTGAAAAAAGATTCTATCAATAAGAAAGAACACTTTGTGTACACTGCAAATTTACCCCATGGTCAAGAAAAAAAACACTTATTTACAACCGGGTGTAAATACAGCTTTCTTGAAGATCTTGGAATTCTATCCTGGTAGTCATGATTTTCTTCCTTATTGGATTTGCCCATGAAGAAGAGCAGTAAATATTACTGTATTCACCTATGTGAAAGAGCACTAAATATTACAAATAGATACTATTTGCATACATGATGCATGAAATGGTATCAAATGGTATCAAAATCAAGTCGCATTGTGCAAGTGTGTGTAAATCGAGAGACTTGTTATACTGACATAAGGCCCCCTATACTTTCCTAATGGCCTAGGCACAAGACCAAAAAAAAAAGTACTTGCCTATGGCTAAGTTCTTAACTGTCACCCAGTGCAGAACGAATGAAGTTTTTAGAACCGTGGCTGATGATTGTAATAAATTCTAGCATCAACCTCAGCACATACACTTTTAACTGAAAGAAGGCATCTCCTCCCTCTGAACTACGGCATGAAGAGCAGCTTAAGATCAAACTCCCTGCTCATGCTGCCAAGGTGGTCATGCTTCATTTTAGCAGTGGTCATTACCAGTGACCCAGCTTTCAGTGTAAATAGTGTTTCAAGTACCAAAGAAGTTGCTTTTGACACATTGTTGAAATGGCTTTTTTATATAAGTTCCAGATTCAGAGCCCTGCTCATACTGTCCCATCATGCATCCTTTTCAGTCTTCTTCCACAGCTCTCATGGCAGTTTGTGTTCATCACCATGAGGGTGTGATTTCATTGTTCCTTCTATATTCTTGAATTTTCTTTAGTTGGTTTCTCTTTTTTGTTGCTATTGTTTCCTTTAAACCATTTATTTTTTCTTTCTTTTCTATTCTTTGATGCAGTGGATCCCACAGAGCACCAAATATTGCAACCTGATAACAGATTCTACTCATTATGAAGTTTTAGTATGGGTGACTTTTCCACCTGCAGGTCTGATGGTTGTTTTGTGGTGGGGGGGCAGGACTTAAGTGGACACTGGAATTGGCTTGGTGGGAAAGTTGCCAGGGCCATAATGGACAAAAGAAGAGCTGGGGACATCAATGTTGGGGTCGCCACCGCCAGCAGTGTCAATCTGGTTGCACTTGCCCAGATTCTTAATGATCTTAAAGTTGGAACGGGCGGTCTCTACAAAACTGTTCTCCAGCAACCAGCCATCTGACTCCGAGTCAGGGTCACCATTCTGAAGGACATTGTCCATGGCCGTCTGCAGATAGCGCACACCTGTCAACACTGATAGCTGCAAGAAAAGGAAGGTGAGGATTAGCACGGATGCAACCACAAACTGTTTACATTTATAAGCCAAAACGTAGTACTGTAAGAAGTTTTTGCTTTTTATTCTCTTTTGATAGTGGTTGTCTTTTACAGTTAGGAAGAATTTCTTCATTAAGTGGAATTCAATTCATTGTGTTGTTTTCCTTGTGGGTAAAGTGCTCCTCAGAATTGATTTTTACTTGCTGAATATATAAAATGTTTTGGGAGCTGTTCTGCACACCTCAAAGAGCCAGATAATGATGACCGTGAGGCCGACTGACTGCATGATCTGGGTGAAGTATTCCAGCAGCGCCTGCCGGCAGCCCCGTCTCCACAGGTTCAGCTCCTCTGTTGTGTAATCGTAGTTGAAATGGGCAGAGCTGTTGGTCACCTGGTGCTGGATGCACGGCCGTGGGGAGCTGGGGTTACAGCAGCTGAAAGGCACATTGTCAACCAGGTACTTGCCCTCCACGTTGCTTCTCAGACGGCTGAAGGGAAGCAGCAGAAGGCCAATTTTTCAGTGTAAAGATGAAGTTCTTGAAGAGGCTGAATGAAAGTCTATTACACCAATCTACTAAAACTGAAGGATATCAGTGCTGTGATTAAATTCTGCCCAGTGTAGGGTAATATGTAATACTGGTTGGGTTTGAAATTCCTCTTATTATATTATTTAGTGTTTTTTTTACACTGCACCTCAGGATAGATAATGGAAGAATAGAAAAGACCAAAGTGATCACACATAACAGTAACGATAGAGCTAGATTTACAACAGGGATGTGTTCCGATGACCTGTTAAGTCAACTTTGTATTAAGTCACAAGTCCTTTTATGCTGAATTAATTTATATATCACTATATAAACAACATTCATGAATGTTAGTTATTTTGTATAATATGGCTCTGATATAATTGTTAAAATAATACTTAAATACTAGAATAAAAAGAAGCAAATAGTGTTTTGTATTTTCACGCTGAACTATTATTTGCACTTTCACTTCTAAATCTATTTTCTTTTGCTTTTTCATTGCAGCAGCAGCAGAACCCTCACTTTCGCATGTTAGGCATTCTAAATAAAAAAAGAAAACAAATTTCTGTAAATAAAACAATGTTTGCTGCTAGACACCCAAACACAGCCAGCCAGCGTTACGGTAGAGCAGATGGAGGGGTTTTCGTTTGACATAACAACCAAACGTCAGGTCACGTCATAAGTGAAGGACTTTGCACTGATTTTTTTTTTTTTTTTTAAATTGCAGATTTATATACATAGCTTTAAACAACTGTACAAAGTTAAATGAGGTATTTAATAATATTTTTGACAAAAGATCATAGGAGATGGGACTCCATCTCATCATCCAACACAAGGTCTAGTCAGCGCTCCTGGATGCTGTGAGAAGTAGACCATTCGTAGTAGCATTACCATGTGTTGTGGTATGCTACCTACCACTTGCTGTCACTCACCAAATAGCTCATGCTCATTGGCACTAAATGAGGGTTAATCCTGTTCACAAAAAGTTCTTGATTTATATTTATAATACGTGTTAATGTTCTCTGTATGACCCATTAACTCATTGCCCTCCTGTTCATTTACTTACTGCACCACTTCCTTGTGTGACATGTCCAGGTAGCGGTTGCTGATCCACTGGATGTGGAACCAGTCCCGGAAGTCATTGTTGCCGCAGCACTGGAATTGGATCTGCAAGAGGTCCACAGTGCGCTTGAGGAAGCAGCGCCCTGGTGTGTCTGTGTCCTTATAGTAGTGCATGGCGTCATGCAGCCCAGACAACAGGGACTCCTCCAGCTCACTGCGCATTCCATAGCACATGAGTGCACCCACCAGGATGCAGAAGGTGAAGAAGAAGGTGCAGATGATGTAGGGCAGCATCAGCAGCTTCCAGCGGAGGTACTTTGCTGTGTCCACGCAGTCATAGCAGATTTTGCCACCCAGGAAGTTGATGGCACAGGCGGTGAGACCCACAGCAATGAGCATGTTAGGCACCATGTGAAGCTGCCTGTCAGACATTATCTCCCGTCGCTTAGAGATCTCCACCCTGAGAAAGAGGCCCAGGCTGAAGAGGATGACACCTGTCACCACAGATATCCAGTTCAGTATCCATAGCACCTGGGCCAACTTGTCCCGCTTGGTCTTTGTGAACTTCACCTTAAGGACTGCCATACTGAATCTCACACAATTTCCTTTTCTTTTTTATACCCCTCCTGTATTGAATGAAAGGGTGGGGTAGTCTATATGATAGCACCTACTTTGTTGTTGGTTTTATAAGGAGCTTACCTAGGATATAGTAAAAAATAGAACTAATGAGCAGTTGTATTGATGAAAGACAGAAATTGCAGCTCAGCAACATGTCTGTTGTTCTCTTTGTTGTCATACTGACAGCAGTATTAGTAATTCTTATTTTTGCTCACAATTATGCTCTACTTTGTACTGCACACTGAAATAGCATAAAAGTGAAACACACTAAACCCAAGTAGTCAAGTTTTGTGTTGGTTGAGCTACAGTTTTCATTTGAGAAGAATTTCTATTACAAAAACAACCCACATCAGTTTAATACTCTGTAGTGATTTACCTATGGAAGAGATGGATGATATGCTGTGGAAAGGAATGTACCTTAAGTATAGATCAGGAGAGGTCCCTACATTCTAGGATCCTTACCTTGAAGAGCTCTCACATGGTGGAGGAATTCTGAAGCGGATTATTCTTGTCCTGTTTGTGTGTGCGTTTGCGAAGCAGCATCTCCAGCGAGCTCGTGCAGCAGCTCGGGCAGCCAGACAGTGTATGGACACAGCAAAGTGATTTCCATGCCCCTGTTCTGACCCTCTCCGTAATCCCTGCTAATCTGACATGAGCCCCATGAGATGTACAAGAAGGTTTTCTAGCACCTGGGCAGCTCAGATAGTGGCAGTGGAAGGCAGAGCCCTACTTCTCTTTTTGTTCCATGTTGTGTTTTCACCTAGGTTTTTCTGTTTTTTTTGCATAATATTTCTTTGCGTAAGTAATTATATTCCCAATAATCTATCAAGAATGGCACAGCTGTGTCTACTGAATAAGTGTCATGTACCTCCTTGGTGTCTGAGCTGAGTTACGCTACAATATGGCCTTGTGTGTTGTACCAGTGGTGTGAATGGCATTTAAAGAACCTGTTCTCTCAAAGATTTGTCAAACAGGCTAAGGGAGAAAAACAAAGAAGGGTTTTTTCCCCTCACAAACTAGCCTTGTGTCTGTGCTATAGGAAGGGTTGTGCTTTTCACACTCTGGAAGTCCCATTAGCCTCATTCAAGAGTAGGTTACCTGGGGTTTGGAGTTCATGTCACCCCAGCCATTTGGCTGTGTTTACGCTGACCAGTCTAACCCCATTTGATGCAGTTCAGCTGCCAGGCAGGCCCAGCCGGCCACAGCGAAAGCAGGATTACTGGATTAGCAGGCCTTAAAGGAGCTTTTGTGAAGGGAAAGCACACTTGGGCACGCAAGGGGGACACTGTAAGCAGGTCTGGGTGGAGTGAGGAGGGATGGGAGCAGGCAAGGGGTGTCCAGAAGAGGGGGAAGCAACACTGTGACAGGTGGGGGAAACCCTAATCCTTTTGATACGAAATTTGGGTGAGAGCCAGTTCTAAGCTGTGGACAAGTTTGGAACTGGTATCTGAGTAACGTTGCTGAGGAGCATGTCATCTCAACCTTTTGAAGGTATTTGGACTCAGGAGAACTGGAGGCATTGTGGTGAGTTTCCATGCTGTTCCCCACATTATTTGTTTCTCAGTGTTATCTGTATGGTGTAAGTTGTTGAGACTGAGTGAAGTGCTTTTTAAAATGGGGAATTTAATCTGAATTAAGATTCTATTTTATAATTTTTTTGTTTTGTATTTCTTCAGTCGCAGAAATGATTTTAAAAAAAAAAACAAAGTTTTCCATAAGGTGACATCATAGAGAGAAACATTAAAAGACTAATGAACAACTGCGGAGTCATAAAGGCTCCTGGGCAGATGATGTACCTCCACTAAGTAAGAGAAGGTCACTGTGTTGTAATAAATCTGCTGCTTTGTCCAAACCAGGATTTTGTGAGCCAGTATATGTAGGCAGTCATTGTCCATTGGTTCCAGATATGCAATAATATATTTGTGTCACTATTCCTCTGGATGGCTTTTCTAGGCCCAGTCAGCCGAAGGTACGACTCACTGGGAGTGGGGTCTCCCACCACAGATTCAGTAGGGCAGGAGGAGGCCTGGACAAAAGCCCTGGACAGTAACAATGTGAGATCCATCCTGCAATGCATGCAACCTCTCTCAGCCAAAGGTGACCACACTGTTCCAGGGATGACTGCAGGGTCATTTGGTGTGGCACCTGACACCTGGTGACTCCGTTTCTTCACTGTTCCAGGGAATATGGATGGGAACAGCCAAGTGGTCACTCTCTGTAACTGGGTTGAGAATATGGCCAGTGCCAGCAAGAGAGACCTACTCAGCCTGTGTTAGTATGGAAATCATAAAAAACACTTCCTCCCTTTCTGATTCCAATTTTTGCTCTTTTACAAGCTAATGTTAGTAATACGACATTTATAAGCCTAATGTAAAAGATAATGAACAATGACAAGCTCCTTCTTCCTGTTTAAACCATCACTGAAGTCATTCAAATTGGTTGTGCTTCTGGAATAGATTTTGTGAGACACATTCATTTATTAAAATGTACCATGTTGCACTTCTTTTGGCTGTAGGTTTCAGCTGCTGTCAGGGTCTGTGGATGTACCTGGACCAACACTCCCTCACAAGAGTCCACAAACTGCTACAGACGCTGAGGAACCTACTGTTGCTCGCCAAATGGGGACGAGACCACGGCAGTCCAGGTGAATCATCAAATGAACGAGTGTATACAGTCCATCCTCAGTTTTACAGATTTTACCAAGCAGTGCAAAAATACCACAGAAATAAATAGAAAAATCATAAATATGGAGGAAAAAACAATTTTTATAAGGGAAAATACACTTATTTAATGTTTTGCTTTTTTGAGAACTTTATTACATCTTGAGGTTGATTTTTTTTTTTTGGGGGGGGGGTCTCAAAAGGCTGAATATTTTTCAGTCACATTTTCATGAAAGTTGTGAAATATCCTTTTTATTTACAAAGTTGTTACAAACAAGAAAATTGAAACATTTTTTCCTTAGAAAAATACAAAGTTTTAATACTGTGCATACAATATAACACAGTATGCATCATAAAACTATGCAAATAGATTTTTAACATTTTAATGAAAACGTTCTGTTCTGCCATGTATGTATTTGTGCTATTTTTGTGGGTCTAAGTGAACCTTTTTGTTCCTCTTTTTATTGATGCGTGGCGGTGATTGCAGTAGCTTGACACCGTTATCTGGTGGTTAAACCAAAATACGAACTTTCATCAACTTTTATCAATGCCGATTACAGCCCTCTACCGCTTTTTACTTTTGTCGACAACTACCTTGAAATAGTTAATGCATAAAATAATGTTTTAAGCCATTTTGATACTATGTCTACAAGAAGAACCGTCCAAAATGGTTGGTTCAATGAAAGTAGTCAAGTGTCTCCAGTGCCCTTGTAGCAACTTTCTGTATTCTTTCTTAACTGTATATATGCATGTTTCCATTATAATACTGACGTGATTTAAATCTAATAGACAGTACATGTTCATTACATATTACATTAGATTATAAAAGTGTCACTGTAGTACATAGGGGAGTACTATACAATGCCGTAGTAAAAAAAAAAAAAAAATTGTGCTTAAACTAGGCTTTTGATTAGGCTTTCTGAACCAACCTGGCACCCCCTCCCTATATAATCTGAAAATTCAAAGATGTATGTAAAATATGATCCAACTTTCACAGTTTTATGGCATTTTGTCCAGGAACTTCCCAAGTTAGCTGTGGTCCCCACATCCCACTTAAATGTGTGGCATGTGGGGAGTCATATTTGGAGCTGGAACTTAATGACCAGATGCTCTTCCTTACGTTAATTCTAAAATTATAAATAATTTTATATATTTAATAAATTTATTTATATGTAAAAAATGGTAATTTTATCTATTATTAAGCAGTTGTCTTAAAGTCCTGTTCAAAAAATCCCCACTGTCTGTTTTCTTGTGGGTCACTTGTGCTCTGTGGATGTGTTGGAGGTGTGGAGGTTGAACGATGGGAGCGAGAACACTGGGCTCTGCAGCGTCATCTCTGGCTGGGACAGTTGGTGCAGTGGTGGGGCATCATGGGATTTCTCCCCAGTCCCCCTGGTAATGCAGCAATCCTCTCCTCAGAGCTCTTCTTTTGCCTGATAAAACATGATGGCCTCTCCAATCCCTTGCGTGGTAGCCTTTAGGCTTGTGTGTGTGGAGCATGTGCAGTTATTTAGTGACGAAAGATATTATCTAAAGCTGAAGTGTAGGGGAATAAGTATTTTAATTAGAATTTGCTTTCTGATCAACCAAAACAAATGGCAGTTCTGTAGATGCTCAAAGTATTCTCTGTGGGTCTGTAGCAGAGGCAATAACATACGATATTCAAAGTGAAGTCCCTCCAAGGACACAGGAGTAGAATTTAAAGACTTGCTCTTGGCATAAACACACGAACCTCTGTTGAAGCAAACACTGACTGTTGTGATACCATCACTTAAATCACCTCTCAAAAGCTTCATTAATTGGAGATTAGCCAGCATTATCCTAACAATGGCCCACCAGCAGGAATTCGCAGTGGAGTGATCAGACAGAGTAGATGGAGGAGCAGCAATTAACTCCACACATTTACAGGGTGTGATTGTTTTGTGCCTCTTTAGACCTGCAAGAGAGGATGCGGCTCGCTCATGTGTGGCAAGAGCTGGATGAGAACCGCAGAAGGGCTCGCCAGGAGAGACTTGGGTAACAGATAGGCCCACAAGCCAAGGCTTGATGAACAGTGCACAAAGAGGGAGTATTAATTTCTCTCCTTTCTCTTCCACTCTGTGGGTTTGCTTAGAGAAGAGGTGCCAAAGGGGGAGTGTGGTTCACTGGTGCAGTGTATGATGGCCCTTTTGGAAAAAGAGCACAAGCCTGTCTGGGTGTCAGGGGAGCCGGGACAGCAGAGTTACCCACCACCATGTCTCCAAGACCTGCTGAGATTGGTTCTGGTCCCCTGTTTTGACGTGCTGCTGGTCCATGCCATCGTATCCTTCACAACAAATGTAACAAGGGTTTTAGTCGTACTTTATGCAGATTAATGTTTCCCAATGCTTGGTAAAATATAATATAATAGCACCTTATTTTTACAGATGTGCCTCATTGGGCATCACTGCCCACTTCAAAGTACACGCTTCTTCAATTGTCTATAAATGGTTAAAGAACAGTAGATTTAATTATTGGTGAAGTCTCTGGGTCTTGCAGCACTTACAGCAACCAAGAGTGTTTTAAGCCTAGCTGTAAGAAGGTTTGGAAAGTCTGGACCACCTTATTGTGTGTGTTTGTGTCTACAGTGTTTTTTTTTTTGTTTTTTTTTAAAATGTTGATGTTTAGAAGAATCAATAGGAAGGTGGTTGAAGCCATAAAACCTATGTTTTTTTTAAACTATAAACCAGTTAATAGGCAAAAGAGAAAACATGGGAAATGGTAAAAAGTGACATATTCCCCTAGTAGGTCCATGGCTGGCCAGATGGGTCATAGTTGCTCCTCACCTGGAGGTGATGGGTTACCTTGTACCAGCCGCAGACTTGCAGAAAGGAAATTCATATTGTGAGTCATTCCCTTACTTTATATCTTCCTGAAATGAGGATTGCAGGACCTTAGAGCAGAAGGGATATGTGTCCGTCCTCAACGTTGAACCAATTTGACCTTCTGTCCTGATAACGTATACGTTTATGTATGTGTGCACCTGTATGTATATGTATGAAAGAACTTATTGTGCGGTGCTGTAGTCTAGCTTGACTCATTAGAATTTTAAATGCTTCAGGTTTAGACAAGTGACAGCATAATGTGTCCTTGGACTGTACATTGTCTTTAGCAACTTATGCCAGCTGATGTACTTTCTTCTGGATCTGGGGCACCTTCTCCAGTGCAAGGATGACCTCCTAAAATCCTTCTCGTGTGCCTTCAGCCTCCCCCCTGGCTTCTGCCACCAAGTCAAGGGTCTGTGGCTTCTGGACCAGGGGCAGATATCTGTAGGTTTTCTGGGCCCTGTCAAATTCTGCTATGTTAGCTGCTATGCTTTGTATGGGGAGCAGCTTTTTGGCACTGATTCCCAAACATGTAACGGGAGGCAGTGTAGTAGCAATTAAGGAAATTAACTTCAGACAAAAAGGTTGTGAAGGTCAACTCTCTTTTGTAGTTCCCTTTAGAAATACAACTAAGCTGAGTTGCTTCTGTAAAATTCCTAGCTGGTGTATAAGTGTGTCCAGTGAGTAAATAAGTGGTATTCCCTGTGCAGGCCTCCATAGACCTGCTTCTCAGCCCAAAATCCAGGCACCCTTGGCTCATGCAGCTGCACTGGCCCATAATCCAGTTTCTACTGAGGAGCAGAGAAACTCGTCGGGCACATCAGTATCTCTACGTTATCCGACCCTCTGTCAAAAGTGTTCAGGATTTTATGCTTCATGTTGATGTTCTCTTGCAGAACAGGTGAGAACAGGTGTGACCCCCTTTGGTGACCTGCTACCCTGCTGTGGGGACAGTGGTTTTCTGGGTTTATCTGTACCTTATCCTTTCAGGTGCATCAGGGAGGCCTGGGGTCTCCTGAGGGCAGGTCAGCTCTGTGGTGATAACGTCAACACTGTACGTGAGCAAATGAAGAAAAAGTTATGGACAGGCCCTGAAATGGGCACTGTGGCCCTCGACAAGGTGACCAGGTCGCCTTCTACTGTGAATCAAAAGATAAAATGTTATTTATCTGACTGCCTAAATGGGCAGTATTTCTTTTTCTTTTTCTTTATGCACATAGGAAGTGCCAGAATTGTTTTCAGATGGAAGCTGCAGTGTTGCACCCACACAAACTTTGAAAAAGGGTCCAGGAAAAATGTTGGGAGCTGCAGGACCAAGATGCGAAGGTAGACACCACAGTGCTGTTCATAAGAGGTGTTTTGACCCCCAGTCAGCTGCCTTGTGAGGATGTTTTTTTTTTCTCCCCTCCAGAAATGACCTAACTGTTAATTACTTTTGGGAGTTGATTTATATTCATATGAGACCAAAACTAATTAACTTATCAGGACAGTGATATCACGGGGAAGCTAGAGAGTATGTAGCCTGGCGGCGCCGGGCTTTTTGCATGGCATCCCACTTATATTCTGGTTGTGTTCCACACCAGGGCGGCCCCCACAACCCCTTTCCTCACGGCTCTTCCGGTTTCAAGGCACCGACACACTCTCTTCTGAACGTGTTTTTGTCCTACTTCGAGATTCTGTCTCAGAGCTTGACGACTGCTCCTGGCACGAGAGGTAAAAAACAACTACCTGTACCCATGTGTGACATTGAACTTTGTCCCCTCAGTCCCTCTATACGCACTCTTTGGCACATCCAATGAAACCTGTTGTTTTACTCTTGCTTCACTCTTGTTATGGTAACACAGGGTTGCCGTATGTGATCCTTACTGAGGTCTCCAGTACACCCTGTTTGTTTCTCAGAGTCAGTATGCAGGCTGTGTGGCAGCAGACACCACAGGACACCGGGTTCTTATTCTCACCTGCGGTTCTCCAACACACGGTCCCAGGCTCCTGTCCCCTTCCTGACGGGTTCCCGGTCCAACTGAGCAGCACAGATGAAAAGCAGTTCAGTGCTGTGGTATGTTTTGCTATGTATTCCCCTGCCTGGCACTTTGTATGGGGCCATTTGGCTGAGACGCATAAAATCTGCAGTGCTGACAGTTTAGTGAGTTCAGGTCATGTGTCTTAATCTGAACCCCAGCCTTTCCCAAGCAGAGGTGACCATGCTTAATGTGTGTGGCTTTCCTGTCCAGATACTCTCAACCAGCCAAAACTATCATTTCACTGCATTTTACATGGAAATGTTGATGTTTTTTTTAGATCATCATGATTGTCTTCATCAGCTATCTTCATCTTCACGCAGGAGCCTCCTGCTGCCCAAGCCAATGGCAGAGTGGCGACCATGTTTGTTGATGGCTCCAACACGACCTCCTCGCTCTTCTCGCAGTGCTGCATCACACAGGCTGTCCTTCCTGGGCACGAGTTCCCTCTGCTCCCAGTATCGGACACAGCTGTCTCGCTGAGCGATGGGCAGTGTGAGGGGTGCCTGCACCACAGGGCACTTTCTGGAAGTGTATCCTCCCTGGATGCTGTAGTTCCAGGCTACCCTGACCTCATGTTGACACTAGAGGGCGCCACAGACCCAATCCCTGTCAACAGCCTGAGCAAAAACACTGCTGAAGAGCTGCTCCTGTCAGCTGCCTGTAAGGGATGCAGAGCGCTGTTTAAAAACTGTAATATTTATTAGGAACATTTGTTAGTTTTCTGTTATTGGAAAGCTTTACTTTGGGATTTTTTTTAGTCATGCTATTGGGTAAAGATGACTTATCTTCAACCTCGTGTACAGTTGAATAACAAAATGGCACATTGTCAGGTGTTGTGGAGGACAGCTTGACACGTTCCACACCTGGTGACAGTCTCCCTTCTGCAGGGGGCACTGCAGGCTTAACTGAAGATTTTACAGCAGAAGGAAGAAGGTAATGACACCAGCACTGTTGAACATTCACATTGTCATGAAGAAAAGGGTACAGATGTGAGTAATAAGTTGAAGTTATTACAGGGGGTAATAAAGTGTATACAGTGTGTAACCTTTTATTGGCGTGATGTTTTGTTAGACTAAGGGGTCGACTGAACCTGCCTCCACAATTCTACAGCAATGAGGACAACCAAGCGGCTGCCCCTGACAGCTTGCTGGAGGGTGACTGCTTCCTCTCAGCTGACGTTGTTGGTATGTCAGGTATTAACAGGTGTACAATGATCTTAGACAGTTACACACTGGAAAGAGTGGCAATGATGGCATGAATGACCACGTAAATGATTGTGTTTTACTTTTTTCTGGGTTAAAGAAAAAATGGTGAACACCAAGGAAGTGCCTGAAGACATCGGCTCAAACGCCAAAGTGGATGTTGATGTTATATGTGGTGTGAAGACAGCTGAGAGAAAAGCCAAGGACTTCATTTCTCAGGATCCGGTCCCTACTGGTGTGTCCAGCTTCCACTCTTTCTTGGATCTGAAACCTCTGCAGGTGACTTGGCATCTTCTGGTCCACCTTAATGTTTTAAGGAATGATGTCCCCACTTCCTAATTGGCCAACCTAGTCCCTGTGTGTGCACAGAGAGTGTCCGACTCCCAGGAGCTTGAAGAGCAAGCAGAGGGCTTCCGAAGGGACTCCCAGGAGGCAGTGGATCAGCCTGAGATTCTAACCTGCACACTTGCTGAGGGAACTCTGGGATCCCACTTTGACTTCTCCAGATGCAGTTCTTACGAAGACAGAAGCTACCATGGTACCAGCTTCCAAGACAGCCATGATGTAGGTGGTCTTGGGGGTAAATTGTCTGAGTGGGAGTCTAAGGGTGATGGCTGGGTCACAGTGTGGTATAACAAACCCTTCCCACTAAAAGATTCCTCCTTGCACATCCCCCTGCGGAGATCCTCGTACCCAGGCCAGCTTCTAGTTCCAGAAGCCCTGCTTTCTGGCAGGGCCAGCCCTGGCCATTCTCCTCAGGTTAGGCTTTCAGAAGTGGGGCAAAGCAAGATGCGCAGTGGGAGGAGCTCCCCTCAGAAAGAGGCAGCCTGCTTCCGAAGCGCCACAGCCAGACTGGGTCACTGCAAGCTGAGGAGCTGGTGGAAACAAGCACTGGAGCTTCGTAGGGCCTCCACAGGCCTTCCGCCGGCCGCTAACCAGTTCTACAGCACCGGTAATGACTGCCTGTCCAACTCCTAATCCTGTGTGTCCTCTTGTATTTTTATACACGTCTGTCACTCAGCTTATCTGTGTTTATTTGCGTGACTTTTTCATTTAGTGTAAGTGAATAAATTCCAATTGATGTTGAAATCAGAAATACTTCATATCTCTCCAGAGGAAAAAGAGGCTGGCAACAGCTCACTGGAATGTACAGTACAATATGAGCAGTGCACACCAATAAATACACAGTAAACAAATAAAACTGTCTGTCATAATGCTGTGCTGTGTAATAGAAGGTGAGATGGGCAATAGAATTACAGTATATGAAAGGAGAAATGATGTGCAACAGTCCTGGCAGGTGAAAAATTGCAGTGTTATACTCAGTGTTTAGACCATAACCAATTGCATGACTGGGCCTCAGTGTCATGCAGACCACATGCACATAAACACCTAGAATACTACAAAAGGTAGCAGGAGATACAATAGGAAAAGTGCAAAAAAAAAGTTATTTAATGTACGCTGCAAAACATCACAGATAATGTTCGCTGCTGCAAAAAATTAGTTATGATAATTGGATGCCCTGTTTTCCATCAAATCCCACCTTCTTGCTGAGCTTGTGTCCAGAGGGCTAGCAGAGGAAGGCATGCTGGGAAATGCCATTCAGTTGCCTTCTGGGGAACCAGCATCATTTCTTGGTGTAGGCTGCTATTATAATGGTGTGACTGGGACACATGACTGGGATATGAATGCTGTTAAGTGTCCGTTTCCTCAAACCCAGTGTTTGGCCTCAGGAGTGAACTTGTTTTCTGCAGTAATAATCTTTCCAAGGGGAGGGGACACACATTTCCATGTTTATTGATGAAGTCTTATTAAAGGACGCCCCTCCCTGAGGGTCTTATCACCAGACAGAAGTGAGGGAGGATCAGTTCCTGCTCCCTCTGGGATGTGGTGGGTAAAAGTGACTTTTCTTCTCCAACTTTCCAAAAATTAGCTGCACGGTATACAGACCCTGTACTGGTGCCCCCTATCCCCAGTATGGAGTGACTCAGCCAACCTGAGGGACAAACAACCACCCCATGAGGCCTGGATGTTATGATCAGTATGGAGACCTCGCACCTCAGTATACCTTCGCTTTAACTGGAGTCACTGGGAGATCTGCTAGTGGTGCGTCAGATGTCAGAAAGCTCTGCTTCTTCAAATTCACTGGAAACTTTCAGTGTGGCTGTTCAAGAAAACGGACCGGCTCATGCTGCCAAACCCTCATGCAGGTGAAGCAGGAAGAGACCTGTGCATTGAACACATTGAAGGAAGGATAGGAAAGAGGGTACGTATGATTATCTCAGATGGACAAATGTGCGTTACAGGTCAATATTAAATTATTTCAAGTCCCCAGATAGTTTAAAAAATGGCTGAATTAACAAAGGAAGCACTGGTTTTGGTGGATATATTTTCTTAGTTCAAAAGTTCCTGGAAACTATTTTACCACACAATTTATTTCTTGGAAAGTTTGATGAATAAATGAGTTCAAGTGTCTTTCCAGCTCTTCTGCGGCAGTTCCCAGAGGTGGAGGACAGTTACTTTGGTTCCACTCTTCTGTCTAGTTTGACCCATACAGATGTTACCCACAGGTGCTCAACCTTTTCACTTGTACATCTACATTTCTATAGGTAAGAAAAGTTTGTCTCACTTATTTTGTGTACGGCTGCACTTTAGCTACACTCATTGTACTTCCTCCTTTTTACTGTCAAATAATTGCACTGAATATTTAAATAAACTCGTTTGTAAATTTGGCTTTTTGCCTGCAGTTAGAATGTTTTGCATTTTGAAAAAGATCTTGACTGTAGGCTTATGCTTTAAAGTATAATTTTTAGTTTTATGCATATAAGAAATATGTTCTGAACCCACTAACAACATATAGTTGTTGTGCCAAATACTGTCAAAAGGGATCCACAGTTAACACATTACAAGCTTTACCTACAGGGAGGAGCTGCCAGTTCCAGTCACCCAGCCATGTGCCTTTTTTGTATGTTGGGAAGCTCCCTGTGCTAAGGAGATGCTCGGCAGGAGAGTGTTCCTCTGGGTGGTGTCACTCTCTAGGCCCAGGTGCCTTCTGCCTGTTCCTGCCCTCCTGTTTGATGTGTGGAGTGAGCTGTCCCCTTGGGGCCAGCTGCAGGTGGGGACAGGACAAAGACGTGTCACCGACAGGACAGTGGATGAGGGCAGATAGCAGGTGGGCATGCTGGCCACTTGTGAGTGTCAGGGTGGTGCAGTGCCAGAAGTCCTGACTCCAGCTGGCCCCCCCACTGCTCCTGTGAGCGCTCGAGTGAGCGCTCGAGTGAGATGTGCTGGTCACAGCCTTTCCAGAACAGTGTTTGTGTCCTAAAGGTGGTTCCAGCTTCCTGTGGGGTACACGTCATCATTAGGGCTCTGAGTGGAGGTGACCTGTTGCTCTATGTCACCATGGGCGCTGTTTACTAGATGAAAACAGGACGCAGGTGTTGAGGTTTGGTGGGAAGTGGAGGATTAAATGTGGTTTTGGCCCGGCTTGACTGTACCTGTCAGCGGTGATGTCCAGGCAGATGGGGCTGACCTCAGCTGTGTTAATCATCATGCTGCTCCCCTCACAGGATGAGGGAGTAGGGGCACCGATGGAGGGACTAGATGCTTACTTGACCAACATACAAGACAGTGTTCTATGACGACTGTTTGTTTATTGTGGTCTTCAGTTGGTTACAGCCACAGAAGAGGACATATAAAATATACTTTAACTTTGACTATGCCATTGTTCATGCTAAAAGCTCCATTCTGATTTATTGTATGCCATGTCTAAATTTCCTCCATTTCTTTCTTAGTTTCAGTTGCCACAAATGTTCCAGATCCATTTAAGGCTAATATTGATACGTTTTTTTAAAGCAATGGGTGGTCACATTCCCTCAGTACTATGACTCGTTTTGGGGGGTCTCTCTCCCACCATCTGTAACATTAGGTGGCCACCATTATAGCTGGCAAATGGGTCTGATTCTACATTTCTACATGGCCTCCATAGATGCCAAGAGCTCATCTCCTCCACATCCTCTCAAGCAGAAACCACGCCCAAGTAGAACTGGGGGGGGGGTGGATAGTGAGCTCAGTTGACTAAGAGTGGGTCTGTATTGCTCATTTAGAGGATCACCTCTGTTCTATGTTAAGTAACATTAGCGTTGCTTTTCCCTATGTCCATGAAGCTGTCTTCTAATAAAGAAGAATGAAATGTGATTAATTTATTTATGTGAATTGACATTTTTACCAGGCAGGTGTCACAGTGTCCCCTATGAGTACAGCAGGGGGCAGTGTTACCCCAGGCTGTGTCTGGCTGCGCTTGTGCTTGGGCAATGATCTCATCTTTAACAGCGCTCCCCCATCCCCCATCCCCACGGCTGCAGTGGTCTCAGAGAAGCCCCCCCACGAGCAGCTGCCCTCTGCCTCTTGTTGTTCGCCACACTCCCGCCGACAGTCGGCAACAAGCACCTAGACATCCGCCGACCAACAGCGCTGGCGTTTCTTTTTAGGAACACGGCTTCTCTCTGTGTATGTTTGAAAACTGAAATAACCTTATTTTGTTTTGCAGAATTGTTTCACAGGGTGTCATTTACAACAATAACCTGATATAATGTCTCCCACCCAAAGCCCTGTAGTGTGACACCCTGTCGAGCCGTTTAGTCAAACAGTTGGAAGTGCTCTGTGTTGCCGCACAGAGGTAATTGGTTAATTGCTGAGTAACAGTCACGGCCATGATGTGCAATTTGACAGACAAAATATAATTAACAGCAAGTTAACTCACGACGATGAAAATAATTGTTACCGTGGAACTGTAATCTCAGTAGATATTTAGGCACACACGTTAAGAATTGAGATATCGATATTTCTTGTAGCTTTTTTAGAGAATTCAAGCTCCAGCTACTGGCTTTATATTAAATGCATCAAAAAAACTTAATCTGCACCTGCAGCATTCTAGTTTTATTTGTCAGGGCATAAATGTAATAAATGTAGTCATCCTGCATCTATGTTCCTATTACGATGCACGGCCACAAACGGAGAAGCTGCTCATTGTTGCCCCTCAGCCATCAATCTGCTGTGTGTCTCTCTACCCCCAGTGGCTCATGGGAAGAGGAAGATGCCTTTGTGTTCTGATGGATTGAGTGCTTACGGGAGGGAAATGAGTGTCTCCAGAAAAGTAATGGTTAAATACAGTACATATCTGTAACCTGTCCAACCTGACACTGAAAACACCAGTCAGTCTGCCTTAATGTACGGTTGCACATTTAATGCATATTTGGGCAATGATACGGAGGGCAGACAAACCACGGATATTTATTATGGCTTTAAGTACCTTAATTTTGCTGGATTTGCCGTGAAGTCCTGCAGATATACAAGACGGGTTGGGTTCTGCTGTTTGAGGGAATCCCCCCAGTGGAAACTGAGCCTGGCAGAGGGCAGTTTCCCTGGGGCCAGCTGTGTTGTGTCTGATGCCCACATAAGCTCTAGACTCACTGTGAGGAGGAGTGTGGTGCTGTTATTCTTGGTGCTGATCATTGAGCACAGTGTCCATCTGGAGCATCTGGCACCGATGCTGTGTTCCCTGGAGCAGACAGCAAAAGGACGGTGAAAGAAACTAACCAGCATTGGGGGCATTTGGGCTTGTTCTGCGTCGCTTTACTGTGGAGATGATATGAAAACCAAAGTGTGGGGGCTATTTCTATGAATATCTGACAGTGTTGGATGCAGACTATAAGTGTAAGGTGTCTGTAGGACGTCATCCACGTTGGAGGACTGTGCTGTATGCTGGCTGGGAAGGTGCTTTTGTAGTGATGTCGACGTCAGGCAGCTGAGCTGATAGAGGGAATGAATGGCCTCTGTTATAGCCTTTTACTCAGTCACTTGCCCCCAGTTCCTTGGGCAATATTAATAGAGTGGGATATTCTTCTTCCTGAATAACATCAGCGAGCTAATGCCCACCCGCACCCAACTGTGCACAAAAATGCATCTCCTTCTCTTTTCAGGTGGGTGGCGATTAATATTGTGACAGCTTTGAGTTCCTCCTGAGACGATCATAGTCGAGTTTGGATGTTCACTGTTGGGGAGCACCAGCAGAAGAAGATAGAGGGTCAAGAAAGCTCAAAGGATGACTCAGAAGTGACCTTTGGTTTTTGGGATGCTACACCCCCCCCCCTCTGCAGCCTGTATGTGCACTTTGGATGGCAGCCACAATTGAACAGGCTATAACTAAAGACAGGGGCATGAACGCTTGCTGGATACATGCACAGTTGGCAAGGACATTGAGAATGGTCAGGTTTCCAAGTCCCCATCAGCATGTTCGACACCCTTGTGTGCCGTTTCACCGTCCCCTGCTGCAATAGGCACCCAGATAACCCCTTTTTGCACTGTAGCCAAATACGTTAAAAATCTCAAGTCTCCGTGTTGCTGTGACCTGATGCTGCTCATAAATTTAATAAAATTAATTTTAAAAATGCTGTTCCTGTACTTATTTACTGAAAGGAAATACTGTGTGTCTGTGCTGCTCATAATGGAGTAATAATGCAAGCTTTGCCATCTCCGCTGACCTAGAACATAGGACTTCATTCCCACTTATGAAGGTGCCAAATGAAAGTGGTGATGATCGATATTAAAGATGGTGCAGGTTGACCTCTACCCTTTGACTGCCAGTTTGACCTCAGCAGTCGTGTCTAATCTTGCTTTTCATGCCGGATGCGCTCGCTGAGTAACTGTGACAGACCCCAGTCCCCCCAAAGCCCCGCATCTTCTCCTGTCACATCTCCTCTAAAGAACAAAGGAAAGCCGGGTTACCCCGTCTGTGCTGGTTTCCACACGTGGAAAAAAAAAAAAAAGCATCTCATCTATAATTAACAGCCGTGTAATTATTTATAAGCTCTAAATTATTGAATGTGCAAAATTCTCTGTCAAAACCAGAAAATAAGCAGTTCACTTGTTTTATTGTTCTTTTATCCACGGTGTAAAGACGCATAACTGTTTCAACTGAATAAAAAATGGTCGATATAATCTCCATTCTAATTGCGGCCATGTTCGGCTTTGAAGAGCCCTGTGGCAACAGAGATTTGTCAGCAATCCTTGCCAAGCCTAAAATGCTCTGTTTGCTCACTCATAAAAAATACATACACCCCTCCCCTGCCTGCCCGTCTGTCCTCACATCCTGCCGGCCATCTCTGCTTCTATTTGCACTGGAGGGGCTCCATTTAGGTTAGCTCCCCCCTCCCCGCAGCCTTCGCTGGGTTGAATAACTTAACACACATTTTAACTTGACACACTTCTGCTCCAGCGATCAGGGAGCATTTATTATGTGAAGATGGGAGGGGAGGCTGGACTTAAGGTGGAACTGATGGGGGTGAGAGGGAGGGTAGTCGTCTCCTGCCATATTTGGGGAAGAAAACTGACACGAAGCAGTGGAATTTGTGCCCTGCGTGTGTCAAGGTCGTATCCCATGTAGAAACAGCTCAAACTGCTGATGTGGAAAAGGCTGTGGGGAGTTCAGCATCAGTGAGATTTGCCAGCGGTGAAGTCGCTCTGTAAATGTGGGGTCACGATGGTCATACGAACATTCGCATCCCTTCAAAGCTAATACTGTTTTGTTTGAAACCAGGGAAAGGAATCCAGTCTAATGTGGAGGGTAACCATGGGTGAGGCAGGATGCAACCTGAGTGCTGCATCTTTTGCTCGGGGCCCCAACGTGCGGCTCAGAGCATCTCTCAGATGACTGACTGATGTCCACAGTGCAGATGTGCTGTAATGATAAGTTAGATATCTTCAACTCTGTGCTGTTTCACATACAGCCCATTTTCACAAAACAGCTGTTCTTCAGAATGCTGCTGTAAATTTTTAAGCTTGAAAATATGGAATACACAGGTGTTGTGGGGTTTAAGGGTCTTGTGTGGTAGTTTTTTAGTAGCGGCCATGTGTGTCCACCTTTGTAGCCTGTAGGGTCAGATGGTTCCTCCAGGGAGATGATGTGCTGGGTCTGTGGTCGGCAAGGCCTGTGGGATTTACTATGTTCACCAGGACACCTGTGGAGGTGCAGGGGGATGTCCAGCCCTTCAGCTTCACGTATCATTACCCTCTGCTATCTGTTCTTGTCATCCACTGGACCGGGATCTCAATTTCTATAGCCCCACGTTTGGCTTTTCCCCCCAGATCCTCACGTATAATTCAGACTTTATCCTTGTAGGACATTAAACAGTGGCTGATCATATTCCCGACTTTGCGGAACAACGGCTCTTTGATAGTGAAAGGTAGAAGGTACGCACCGAGAAACGTGTAAAAACCAAAATACCGTTTGTCTTTAACGCCAAGGCGGCCTTTAGTGAAACACACTGTGTGACTATGGTAAAACGACAGCAAAGCCAGTCACGTACATAGATCATTTACAGGCGTTTTGAAATGAACGGACTGTTACCTTCGTTCTCCTCTCCAGCACGTGCACTGCCATGTGTCCACGTGAACGCCACGTGCTACATGATCGCAAAAATTGTCACCGTGGCAAACCTGCGGCCTGTTTTTCCTCGACGTGAAATAAATCGGCTTCACAGGCGTGCTTTTCGAATGTATGCCGGATTGGGAATTTCATCGTTAAACGCAACGAACGACATACAGTATGTATGGCTGTTATATTTTTTCCACACTGTGTCCATATTTTGATTAAAATTAAACATGCACATCGAACGCATCTTTTTCATTTACTAACAGAACTGAAGCGAAACGGAACGTTGCTGTTCGTGTCAGTTTCGCTGTGGCGCGAGGGGGCGCAGTGCGCGTGTTCGCGGTTCCTGTCGCGCGACTCGCTTCACTTCACCTCAGCTTTTAGGTAAATTGTTTGCTTATTGAGTTTTGGCTAAGTTTGTTGTCTTTCAAGTCAAGGAATATGTACAACGGTTATAAAGTCAACGAGTGTGTTTGCATTTTTAACTCCGCAGAGTATGAAAATAATTTCCCGTGACCAGCAATACGCAGGGCCTACAGCGTCGTTGTTGGGTTTGTATCAGTTGCGAAAGAAAGCCATAATTTC
This sequence comes from Arapaima gigas, assembly GCA_900497675.1. Lineage (NCBI taxonomy): Eukaryota > Metazoa > Chordata > Actinopteri > Osteoglossiformes > Osteoglossidae > Arapaima > Arapaima gigas. The sequence goes on from UFQX01000180.1 coordinate 636,953, forward strand.
AGTGTTGCTAAAATACTATGTTGTACATTTCGTAAGTGATTAAATAAATAAAACTTGGCTAAACTAGGCGAACTAATAAAATACTTCGCACTGCCGCGACCCCGAACAGGACAAGTGGTTATCAAAATGATTAGGAATGAAAGGGATTAAGTAAAACGAAGGTAATTTCAATAAATGCATGGTTAACATTTTAATATTTTTAACATTAATGTATGCTGTATAGATGTATACGGTGGTTTGAGTTGTATATTTGTTGCTTCGTGAACCCAGGGAAGAGGATTTATGGACCTTAGTGGGTCAACAGGCCCCAAACAGGTCCAGTGTGACCAGAACTGTCTGTGTTTCTGGGCTTTTGATAAATATTCACAGAATTGTAAACCGTATTAATTTCTCCAGGGAAATGGCTATAAATGACATATAATGACTGAATGTGATAGTGTATGAAATAGGCTTGATTGTTGTTGTCCCTAACAATGGTAACAGTGACAGAAACATCATTAGTTTATCTTGTATACAAAATGACTCCTATTCGCAGCTCTCAAAAATACATTTTGTTGGATAAATGAGACAGACAAATTAGACTTAAATGTTCCTTGGTTGATGTGATAATCTATTTTCTTGTTCCTTAAAAAGTAGCGGTGGGATAAAGTATTTATATGTATAGAACTAAACACACTATATTACAGAGGATGTTCTGAAAAGTCCCTTTTATGCTTTGCGTTATTTCATGGTGAATTTATTTGATTGTGTGCTTGGCTCATGTTTACAAGCTTTTTGTTCTTAGATGTTACAAAAGGCTGTGTAGTTCAGTGGTGTAATTTCTAATGCAGTTACAGTCTCTTTAAAGTGTCTGTCTTTTCCAGGTATGTGACTGGATTCCAAGGGTCATCGTCACTGCTGCTCCCATCAGTTAAGATGTTCGGTCCGATACCATACCATCCCCTCTAAGCTTCAGGTTAGTTAACCAAGCTCCTTTTTTGCCACAAAATCTGAGAATTTGTTCTTATATACTTATGGGGATTGAACCTGCATCCACTCGCACTCCCCAGATGCTGTGTGACACCATGTGGACTTGATTGCTGAGCGCAAATGCATCCACATTGTTTTTTTTGTTTGTTTTTTAAAAAATTTTTAATTTTACTGTTCTGACGTAATAGACTAGCACCCCATCCAGGAACAGTTTTCATAGCCTAGTGGCCCACAGTTATGTGCCGAGGTCCAGGATAATACGACCCTGCTCAGGTTTAAATGGGTAATATCAATGGATTGATAGATTTGCTGTTCTGCTCTGTTTTTTGCATTATGGAGTGAATTAGTTCATAAACATTGGATGTGATATTTTTGAATGTTTTTTGCGAGTTTGCAGTGTTGTTTAAAAGAGATGGATGAATGCAGGTAGTGTCAAAGAGTGATGCTCTATTATGGTGCTACTATAACTAATTTTAAATATTGAATTGTGTCCATTTTTACCATTAACTCATTTAATTATGTCTTTGAGTTAGAATAATTCATCTTATGAAGGTTTTTTTCAGAAATGAATTATCTTTGTAAGAAGGAAGATTACTTGATAAGCAATGAGAAAAACTTTGTTCATATAGAGAAGTTTCTATTTTGACATATAAAGCAGTAATTGAGAATGCAATTTATTATCTAGTTATTAATTGTCACAGGTCAAGCAGTGGTTGATTTCAATTAATGTTTTAGCAGTCAAGTGTAGCACAAGTAAGAGCTACAGGGAATACTTAGCTTAGCTAGAGAAAACAACACATTATATGTTAGCTTGGAAAAGGTCTAATTAATGTTGTTGTTGTTGTTATTATTATTATTATTATAGTCTGTTGGGTTTAGCATTCATTTTTTACTTTTAATGTTTTGGTGACTGTTAGCTCACCTCTCTGTCAGAGTTTGATGGTTTTAATGTACATGAAAGCTACTAGTAAGTATTGTGTTTTATACATAGCCATCTTTGAGGTAACACGTTGTAGTGTGTTTAATACTATTGCTATGTAATTGGAACTCTGATGGATTGAGTCCCAGCTCCCATTGTAATATCAAACAAGATCCTCACCTTTGTACCAGTATGAATACGGTGCTAAATAACATCTTGGGCTAGTCTGGAGTAATTTTGCACTATACTGTAATGGATGTGAGGGGGATGTCAGCCTCCAAATATCGAGCAGCAGGCAGGCCGTGTTACCCAAGGTGTATATAACAGCACATCAACTCACTTTCCTTTGCATGACTCACTCCTCTTTCCTCATGATCAAAGAAGGCAAGATGAGCCTGAGTACTCTTATGTAATGTGACAGCTTGCCAATTTGTTGTTTTGTAAGTGTAAGTTGATGACATAGCAATGGTGGGATTTGTTCCGAATATTCTTAATGTGTTGTCAGTGTAAGTTTTTACTTGGTTGGTTTGATTTTGAACTGGTTTAATGAAAACATGAGTTTTTAATTGGTGTATCTGTTTTAAATGTTCATTTTCTGTAAACTCTGGTTCTATGAAAACAGATGGAGGTAGAGATCTACACTCGGCTTGAGAATTTACAGTGATGTTTAGACATGGGCATTTAAGAGGGAATGGAGGGTGATTAACTTCATTCCGACGCTCATGAAACCACTACCGAATCCATTTTACAGGGTGCATGAGGATGCTGAACAATATGGGGACGTTGTAGTGAAACATTTGCAGTGTTGGACACACCTGGTCACCTGAAATTGCCATTATACAACCTTACTAGGCAATCATCAGAGCAAATCGCTCCAGTGAAACAGCTGCCATTCACCACGGTGTCGAGCAGCCGGCAAAACGCAACCTGAGCGCAAAGCATTGACTCGTCTGAGAATATTGCTTTTTCCACTGCTCGTGGGCTCAGATTGTCTGCTTGTTAGTCCATGTTATGGATTTTGGATACAAACAGCTGCCAGATGACAGTGTAATCACATATCTAGATCTTGTTCACATATAAATCATTTTGGGTTGACATTTTGAATGTGGAAAATACTTGTGCCATTAACGTTAATGCAGTCATGACAATATAAGTACCATTTTTGTAATCTACCCTATACTGTAAAACTCACTCGAGAAGAGGTGTGGAAGTACTGAAGGAAACCATCTTAACTTTTTTAGAAAAAAACCACACGTTTAAAGTTTTTTTTTTATTCCGCTATCCGTATATCAGTTTATATGACAACCTGAAAGCTGTGCAGTTCAGATCAGACTTATTGTCTGCTCTTTTTCCATCACTGATCTGATTTGTACCAACATGAAAGGTAACCTGAAAGCTGCACAGCAGCTGCACCAGACATGAATTCTTTCAAACACCTGGCACTGGCTGAAATTGATTTACTTACACAAAAGAAAACACAGGGATAAAACGACAGAAAAACTGCTGAACGTGCTGGTCACCTAAAATGGCTTCGTTCAAATAATGCAATAGTAAAGGTGACTGGTGTTCTGTATTATCTTTTCACTCGTTTACGGCGGTAAAATAACCGCGTGATGAGCAACAGTGCTGTTGGGTGGATGTACTTTTCCCATAAGCCGCTGCAGCTGGTGCGTGAGACCCTGTTAAATGCGGGCAGTGTGTCACAAAGTTGCGTTACGTTTGACATGATTTTAACTGTGGTATTTTTTAGGATACTGAATGTACATTATGGTGGCACAGTCAGTCTCACAGTACAAACGTCTCCTCGCTTGTGCCTGTGGTGTTTCATCTGTAGTCCGTGCATAAACCTGAATAAATTATTTTAAATTGCAACAGAAAACGCAAACTTCACTGTAACAGATAGTTTTAATAAAACATACAAATGCAAAAAGAAACTTTTTGATTTGAACAACTTAATACTTAAAATGAGTCGCTGTGCGGGTCTAGCACCGCGTCTCCGGGGTGAGCGTGTCGTGGGGGTGGGGGGGCATCGCTCACCGTTTATTGCTAATATCAGGCGGACGTGTTTTTATTCCACTATTCAAACGACGCTGGGCTCTTTGCGTTCAACCTGTTCAAGCCGTGGTGGGAGTCGCCACAGGGACCCAGAGACAGTGAATGAGCGCGGGGTGCTGTGAGGACCTCAGAGCCCCTCGTTCAGTGCAGAGCAGAGGACGGGCTGTGCACCGCGCACACTGCGACGCCCCCAGCAGACACGGCGAGGACGCGCGCGCGCACCGCTTCTCCTGTGCTGGACCGGCAGCGGCAGCCTGCTCGTGCGCGCAGACCGCACTCCTGCTTCACACAGGCGCGGTGCCGCGCGCTCTGCGTCAATGCGCGGTGCACCGCGCAGCCTCCGCCGCAGCGCGCACTCGGCGACGCGAACGCGGACGCGCACACGGCTGGCGAACATGGCCCTGGACAACCTTCTCTTCGCGCAGTGCGTGCTCTACTTCTTGGCGTTCGCGTTCGGCTTCGTGGCCGTGGTGCCGCTGTCGGAGAACGACGACGACTTCCAGGGGCGATGCGTGCTGTTCACGCGCGGCATGTGGCAGAACGAGAACATCACGGTGGCTAAGCAGCGCTTCGTCGTCGACGAGTGGGGTCCCGAGTCGTCCTGCAGCTTCGTAACGTTTGTGGGCATCGCCTCGCTTATCCTGTCCGCCGTGCAGGCGTGGAGGCTGCTCTTCTTCCTCTGCAAAGGCCACGACGAGTGAGTGTCCCTCGGCCGCGCGCTTTTGTTGGCCGCCTGTATGTATAGTAGCCGGTTATGAATACGCAGTCTGCAGATCTGCTAAAGCACAATCTGAATATTTTCTGAAATAAATCCAAAAAATAACACGGATTTGTGACCCCCCCGCCCCCCGCTGCTAGTTATGCAATTGGTGGATGATCCGCCATCAGTATGAAGAACAGCGCTTTTTCCACATCGCGCTCCACTTTAAACAAGCGTCACATCGGAGATCCCAGTTTACTAAGGATGTTGTGTTATTGCGTGTTGTAGCACTGCAGGACCTGCGTCCCATCGCTGCGTGTGTGTGTGTGTGTGTGTGTGTGTGTGAGAGAGAGAGAGAGAGAGAGAGAGAGAGAGATACAGGCCATTATCGCTGCATGTTCAGGACTCTGAATCGTCACCTATCTCGGGGTCTCCTGTATTGCAGGTGGGTAAAGAGCAGATCCTAAGGTACATCATTCCTAACCCTGGCAACACAACGTTCTGTGTATATTCTTGTCCGGCGTTTCGCTGTTTTGTGTGAGAACATCATTATGTATGCAGAAAACTGTGGGCGTGAAGAAGAACACTCTGCTGGAGAATCTGATGAGATGTGGCGAATGCGTGGGAGGAGGCCACAGCCAAAAGAGGAGGAGGTGAACTGGGAACCGGAGGCGCACATCCGCCCACATCTGCTGGAGAGAGCCCTCCGACTCCAAGAGAGGCCCACGGGCTGCTGTGTACGGCTTCCCCATGTTCTCCGTGCTCCTCACGGCCATCCTCCCACATGTCTCACTCTGCATACCTGCACAGTTACAAAATGTTCAGCTTCTTGTTCCAGTTTTTTAGGTTTTGCTATACTGGTGTATTTTGTATTTACAGTATAGACATTACTAAACATGGTAATAACAAACCTGGATATGTGTAATCATCATGTAGATGTAATCATAAAGGATGGAAACGAGAACTTGCATTGTATGTATTTCTTCTACATGGGCACTAACCTTGTGTTGATGAATGGACCGGTGTGCCCCAAAGATCTTGACCTATGTTGCCTGGTGGGGCCACCTTTGATAAACTGGTCAGAGGTGAATGGCCTGGTGAAAATGAGTCCAAATAATAGACTCCCAAGAATGTTCGTTATAGTAATACAAGAGCCCAGTCCAGGTTACCATAACCCAGCAGAGGTACCTGGTATGGGATGTTTACTGGAGAATTTCTGAGCGCATTGTGGCTGTGCTCACCACCTGCAGGGTGACTTGTGGGAAGCGTGCAGTGCCTCAGTTAGGATTAAGGTGAGGGGTGTGTTGTATTTGGTTTGCAAAAAACATTGCTGTGCATGAAGTTAAAAGCAAAAAAAAGTTTTACATTTTTCCCGGATCACTGAGGTAGTTTATTGGTTACTGTAGGCAAGCTTTGATATGGTAATTTCTAGGCAATGATGTCTTTGATGCTACCCTGCAATACAGGCCACTTTTATGCAGTGTTCTGGAAATGGTTGAATGATACACATTCTCTCTCACTGCAGCTACTGAACTCTTCAACTCTTTCTTGAGGTTTGCCTGTTGTCTCTTACCAGTTTCCTTTTTGCCCGAGTGCTCAGTTTTGAGGGACAGCCTGATTTAGGCAGTGTGTAGGCTAAATGATTCTTGTTCCGTGTTTTAAAGATGGAATAGACTGTGTTCATGAGGATGTTTAGGGCCTCATAACATGACTGAGGGACCTCACAGATACAGATGTCTGTTTTTTTTTTTTTTTTTTTTTAAAAAAAAAAAATTTTTGAACATTTATTTGAAAATTTATCTTTGAACTGCAGAACTGTTATAGTAAAGTATAAGCTGAGTCCCTGCGCAAAGCTTATGATTTACACTTTGGTCAACATTATGTATGGTCACAACCTTTATATAATAAAGAAAAGAATCGGACTGGGGGTATTATGGTGGAAATGAGGTTCTTTAGCAGGACCAGCACTCCATGACAGGGTGAGGAGTGCTCAGCAGTCGGCGAGGCCCTTGGACTTGTTTGAGTTACTGCTCCTCCAGTTTGAGCAAGTTGAACAAGGTGTTTCTTTAGCATCTAATATGAATACTTCCAGTTTGCCTTCCCCTCAAGGTGTACCAGGCAGCCCTCGCTGGGAAGGGACTGTAGACATGCTAGATATATTATCCCTCTCATTTGGCCTGGGAATACCGGGAGCTCTTTTAGGAACAGTTGAGACTGTTGCTGCACAAATGGAAAAGAGGTCTGTTGTCCTTGGTGCCCAATAAGTTGCTTGCAAGTGAATAGAGAATAGCAAGAATAGCAAGTGAATAGAGCAAAGCTGTTTTATGCAGGTTATTGTACAGCACTATATTGCTATTAACAAAGGAACATACAAAATGAGTGAAGGACAACTGACCACTCATATCTTGCTGTTTGGTCTCCTGATGTAATGTTTTTCACGTAGTCAGTGTGAGATTATTCATACCACTTCCTATAACCTGTCTGGATTTTCACGTGTCCTAGCTGGCTACAGTCCTATAAACTAAGACCACGTTTCAAAAGTGCACCAAGCGGTTGTGTGTGATTCATGTGAGCATCCTCTGTTGTAGTGTGTGTTTTTTAAATCCATCTGTTCATTCATTAACTTTGATTGCTTGCTTATTTCTGAGCAGGGTTGCAGTGGTCTGGAGCCTATCCTAAAATCGGTGGGCTCTAGGCTACAAATTTACCCCTGGATGGAATGTGTTTTCTAATTATGTACTTAAATTTGACATTTAGCCCGTTCTCTGAATTTCTCTTTCAGCTCGATCTTTAACGCCTTCCTCAACTTGCTGGTCAGCTCGTTGGTGGTCTTCGCCGTCTTTGTGGCCAGCACCATCATCAGTGTAGGCTTCAATCTGTGGTGTGATGCTGTCACAGAGGGCGGGACAATGCCCAGCAGGTACGTGTTCACCCGCAGTTTGTCATGTTTCCAAAAGCACTGAACAGAAGGCCCTCTTAAGTGTTCATAGTAGGGTAGACATCTGTAATTTGGGGGGGGGGGGGGTCTTCTATAGACCCCCCACTATGCACTGGGGCTGATGATAAGTGAGCCTGAAGCTGGAGTGTTTTTATGTTGTGTGCTTTGCATGGCCATAGTGCTTGTCTGTTCCCTCACATCCCTGTTGATACCAATGCCCTGTCAATGCCCCGCTGGGGGCTTATGTGTGTATCTGACTGTAATCACCACATATAACCTGGTCTCCTCCACACTGCTCTTTCTGTTCAGTTGTGAAGAAATGCAGGACACTGACCTCGAACTTGGTCTCGACAACTCATCCTTCTATGACCAGTTTGCTATCGCGCAGGTGAGTGTGCAGCCTGCAAACTAAAGTGTTGCCCGGATTGGGGCACTGTACTTTTCGCTGTGCCATTGCTTTCTTGTGCGGTGGTTTCCTGCTTTGTTCTTGTGGTTTCTAGCTGCGGACCCCTTTCTGCTTGTGCTCGCTGCTTTTCACTTGCCCTCATCATATACACGTGGCTTAGCTACGCTTCTGCTTTAACTTTTACGGCATGAATTCTTATGTTGTTTGATGGGAATTGTAGATCTGCGATGGGAAGACAAACAGTGGAGCTGTTTAACGGTTTAGCTGGCATGACTGTGTCTCACGTTGTAAATGATGCTGAAGGAAAAATGCCATGGAGTGCACTGTGCTTAGCTAGCCATGATTTAGCCATATTTTAAAACAGGTTCAGCTAAACCTGTAATTTCAGGGTTTAAAATGCTGTTGTGTATTAAGTTAAACTTGATGGCTGTGTCAAAACAAGTTCAAGGTCAAGTGGCACCTAAACCAGAAGTGCATAAGATCTGCCCCCAGACAAAACAGAGCATAATAATTACAATAATAATTATTTTGCATGCTATGTGTTTCCACTTTGAATTATTATTATTAGTATAAAGTGTGTGTGTATATATAATATAATATATATTATACAGTCAAAAGTCTGGAACAGAGCAAATATTTTTAAGATGCCTAATGCTTTTCTTATATAATGATGTGCTGATGAAGATGATGCATAATGATCTTACCCATTCTTCTAATGCAAAAGTATTTTGGTGTGTCTAAGGTGTGTGTGAACACCCCTTTGCCATCTTGAATTCAACTCAGTGATTCAAAATGGAAAGGGGGGGGTGGTCATGATATTCAATGTGAAGCCTGTTTTTTTTTTTAATATCTTTATTGTTTATGAAGTTTTAACCATCATTGTTTGCTATTTGTGGACTGGTTTATCAACATGGCTATTGAAATTTGCAGGGATAACTGCAATGGCACTGGCAAAGGACGAGAGAATTGATACCATTTTCCATGCGGGTTGATGAAGCTGCCATTGAATTGTAGCAGAGTTCAGCTGTGCAACTGCAAACCCTAACCCACAGGAGTGTGTTCTAGGTGCTGGCATCACCTACATGCTGAACGATATCAATCCTCTCATCTTTTTTCAGAAATGAAAACATTAGGCATCTTAAAAATATTTGGACTTTTGATTCATGCCATAGTTTGAAACGAGTGTTTTAAAGTGACTTGTTTGTTTAAACTCATGTTAAAACTTGAACCTCAGCTATGAGCAATACGTACTTCATTACTAAAATCTAGCAGCAAACAAACAAAAAAGCAGCTCCGTTTAGGATGGAAACCGCAGTATTCAGTGTAAGAGAAAGTAGATGTCTTTCCATTCTGTGGTTTTGCATATTAGAATATAACTAACCTTTGTCTGATCCTCACCAAGTTTTAGATGGGTGGATTTTAGATATAGATCCAACCTTGTGGTAAATAATGAATTTTTGCTTTAATATTTACTGAGGCAGCATGATGCTGCAGTGGGTAGTACTGGTGCCTCAGAGTTTCTGGCTCAGTCTCTGTGGAGTTTGGATGTGTGCAGCTAACCCAGTAATTTCAGTTTCCTCAGTGGTACAAACACGTGTTTTGTGTGACTGCATTGGCTCCAGCGTGAGTGAGTGACTGTGATCCAGGGTGTACCCTGTTTCATACCCTGTGCTTTAGGAAAGGACCATCGTGACCCTGCAGACCACAAACAGATAATGGATAGATGGGTGGAATTTTATACTTAACTTATTTTTGGTTATCATGAAGCAGCTGTGTGCAACAACGGGCACCCCATAGATCTGTATCTTGTCGAACCTCCAACAGCAGCTAAATTCAGATAATCAGTTCTTAAATTTCTCCCATTGCTTTCTGGCTCACTCCTCCTGCAATTACCTGTCAAATCCGAAATTCACATTCTTTCCCCAACCATTCATTCATTCATAGATTTTTTTGCTGTGCGTAGTATCATTCTACATACATAAGGTACCTTCAGCCAGGGTTTAGCTGCAGGACATCTAACCTCTTGCTCTAGAATGTTCTGATATAGACAGGGAGGCTGGTAGGCTCTATGGTTGTGTGCTGTCCAGGCCAGTATGTGTTTCTTGTAGTGAGGTTCAGTGCTGGGGCTGACCAAAAATGGCATTGTGTACAGTAGCAAAGTAACTTTTGTCTCAACTGTGCTCAGGATAGTCCTAAAAGTCTTGTGCTTATTTCAGTGCAAGTTCACCCAGCCTGAGCTGTGCTGCAGTGTTGTCTTTGGAGAGAAGTTTTCCACTGACTGCCCATTCATGAAAGTCACATTTGTTCAGTCTTGTCTTAATGATGTTGATCAGAAACTGCTAGTTGTTACTGTGCTGACAGATGATTGTAGATCCCTGGATGCAACTTATGGATTCTTTGTGATTGCTGAGGGTCATTTTGCTGGGACTTGTTACCGGTCACAGATGTACCGTTTGTGATGGATCTTTCTCCCTGAGGAATGATGGACTCTATGTGCAGATGGATTTATAACTTTTCAGGCTAAGGAGCAGCAACAGATGCTTTTCTGAGATCACTGTATTTATGGGTTGGCCTCTGCTTGCTGTGTTAACAAAAACCTTGAGGCTCCAGACTTTGCTGCAGATACGGAAGCAGTCACGGTTCACGTTAACTTATTTATGTGGAAAAATGGATGACCCTGAGTTGCCAGTAACACCATTACTGTTGCAGACAGTGGACTGAGCAAACAATGTACATTGAGAAGATTGTGTTGTTTGCAGCTACATGTACATTATATTTGTCTACTGTTGGGACTTGGTGAGGACTAGATTAGTTAGTTATGCTGTAAGATAATGCCATATTGAACAAAGGTAACCTTCCTTTTAAACATCACTGTAAAACACTTACCAGTTTAAACTGCCACAGTGCTCATTTGTCCTGCCGGCCCACTCTGTTACAGTTTGGCCTGTGGGCGGCCTGGCTCACCTGGCTGGGCATTGCAGCGCTGGCCTTCCTGAAGGTTTACCACAACTACCGGCAGGAGGACCTGTTGGACAGCCTGGTGCACGAGAAGGAGTTGCTGCTGGGCCGCGCCGGCCATCGCCCCTCCGACGCACATGACAAGAACGCCATGATTTAGGCTGTGGGTGAGGCACGCAGGGTTGCTTACCGACTTCGGACCGACCGACAGACCAACCGATTAATGGGCAGGGTGGGTGGCAGGGAGCACAGTGGTTAGAGTGGTCACACTTATAATGATGAGGCGTGTTGTTCGTCCGGCCCCCTGGCAGCTCTGCTGCATTAATCCATGCTGTACCTCCTTCCTCAGTGGAAACCACTCATGGTCATAGTGCAAACCAGATGGTTGAGCCTGTTGCTTCCTGCTGCGAAACCCAGTCGACCCAAGACGTATGAAAGGCTACGGGGTGATGGCCGTGTTCCTCTTCTCTGCCCTGTTTGTGTGGTCATGGTGTGGTGGCACAGGGTGTGGTCCTGTCGGTCGGGGAAGTCTGTAAATAACACTCTGCTTCAGAGATCACCGTTTGTTCTGGCTAAAACCCGTGGCTTAGTAGACTCTGCCTAGTGGAGTACTTTGCATGCAACAAGGTGTGAGTGTGTGTGTGTGCTTTTGCAGCGTCACCTTGTACATGACTACCAAACAGTATTTGTGTTTAAAAACTACTTTATATGAAGGACCATGTATGTATTAGTCACCCAGACATCTGAAAAGCAAACAAGCGGGTCCCTTTTCTGCTTTGGACGCGGTCGAGCAGGAGCTCTGGTTGGTTTTCAGAGGCGGCGCCGGCCACACTAATGGTACGAGACGATGCTTTATTAGCAGGCTGGGTCCAGACGCGCGGACGCCAGCCCCTTAACTACGCATTGGTTCTTAGCCGATACCTTCAGGTCCTCCGTGAAGATGCTGTGGGGAGTAAGTGCTGTGCTGCCACAACCCCGTAGTCCCCGCTTTGCAGTGCATAGGTTTGTGTGTCTGATCACACTGTTCACTGGGTTCATCAACCACAACTCTGACTTATGTTTGCAATGCCAGTTTTTATTGAAAAGGAAGGACAAAGGGAACCTTGTAAAAGGCACTTTTTTCCAGAGTGTACATCCCATCAGCAGTGAAATACAGCTACTAAACAAAGATAAGCAGACAAAGGCCATGTGAACGTGCTGTTTATTTTTGCTTTTGTTTATTGCTGAAAACCTCTCAGGAGTCCAGCCACATAGAGTATGGATTATAGTGTAAAAAAATAGTGTATTTACCTGGACAGCTGTTGCATTGTATTGCTTGAAATTTCAGTGAAACATCACCCCACACTCCCTGAAACCTGCTGTTTGAATAATATTTATTACTGCAAACTGTTACATGTTATTGCTCTGTAATTAAAAATGTACATGGCAATAATTTCAAACTGGAATAATTTGGGTGCTTTTAAACTGCTTCAGTTGTCGCTAAAAGGATTGGAGCTCCAAATTGGTCCCACGTGACAGCTGAAGCGGGATTCACATATGATGCTCTTACTGCACATGTACTTCAAGTAGACTGAGTGGTTAGTTAAATACTTGGCTACTTCAAAAGTGGGTTACAGTCCCTTAAAACAATAGAGCAGCTACATTTACTGTACAGGTCTAGCACGGCCTCGACAAAGTTACCGAAGGCAAGTTTCAGCTACAAAACACAAGCTCTTTTGTTACTCTTATGCTGCTGTTTACTGTGCTCATCTTTATACATGTCTACTTGTAAGTAAAACCAAGTGCACCAAGCATGCCGACTATCCTAATTTTGCAGCCATTTCCACCTTCAGCAGCATTGTAAGGTTTAAAACCAGAATACCAAAGAGCAATTAGAAAATGAACATTGTCAAGTCTATAAAAATGCTTTTTAAAATCAAACAAAGGGAGATGTTGTTGTGCATTGCAGACATACCATTGTTTCATGGGGCAGCTCTGTAGCTACACTTGTGAAGAAACAAACCGAGGGCAGGTGAAGAACTGACCTCCTGGACGCCGCCGAGAGCCGTGGTCATCTGTGGTTTGTATTTTGCCGTGTAAAACAAATACACACAGTTGTGCTGTAACTCCCTCACAGGAGCGCCCTGTGGCCAGCGTCCCGCTGACGGACTTGAACCCAACACGCCCTACCGCCGCCTCACCAACACCGAGCAGCTCCTGTACGGTACTAATGTGCATTAAGAAGTCGGGCCACGACCTCACATTGATCGATGGAAGCCGAACACGGGGTTTTAAAATACTTACATAAAATTGCTCTTGGACCCCAGAGAAACATTTTGCCTGCACTGATGATGTCAAAGGGTAAAAATGCTATTAAATCTAATTTAAGTGCAGTTTATAATGAACATAACCTTTCTAAGTGCTGATGCTGCTAATCTTCTAAAAATCTCTAACTGAAACATGGCATATCTGTGGCTAAATATTTACACAGCTGTAATGGCTACATAACTGGGAATATATTGATATAGTTTCCTACATGTCAGCGCAAACTGATGCACATCTTCACGCTTTAAGATGCACGTTACAGCACTAAGCATGAAATGCTCGTGAAGCAGGTGCAGACCTTAAGATGACTGTTGAGCTCTTGGTGTGAGAATCCGTCACAGCGCCCCCTCCCACTTGTGTACAGTCACTGCATGGTGAGCCAGATCCAGCAGCCCCACACAACTTGCTTCATCTGCAGGACATAGACAGCCAGCAGGGCCTCCAGCTCCTCACACACACGCAGTGGCCTCCGTCGGTCTGTGCAGTACAGCGCCACCCCCAGGACGGACAGCAGCAGGAAGAGGCAAGTGAAGAGGGCCAGGTGTGGCCGGCTGGGGGAACCATCATAATCTGCAGTCAAACAACACAGCAGCTCAGCTGGAGAGGCGTTTAAACAGCAGTGTGAGTGGAACATTTACAGTATTAGTACCATGTTAAACTGCTGCGCTCAGACTGTGCGAGATGCCACTTTGTCATCGTCATAACGGGAGCCCTTCGTGTGGGGACCCTTCCCATCCCTGCTGTTCACAGCGCCCACTAAGGGAGCATGGCTGTGTGGCAGGTGCCAGCAGCAAGCAGGTGGAGGCGGGGCTTCAGAATTGTGATTTCAGCCCTTTTTCAGCATAACACAATTTTCACACTGCCACATGACTTTCATCCCATCATGCACTACAGCACGTTCCTGCCCAAAAACGTGTTCAGTGCTATGGCTAATAGGAGTGAGAAATGCACACAGGAAGCAGTTCGTGACCCACGTTCCACTCTGTTAGTCCCACTTACCTACTAGACAGTCACAGTGTGGGATGTCTGTAAATTACACAGATGAGGGACAAGTGAACATCTCCATGACAACGGCAGGCACCACAAACAACCAAAGCTACGGCTGCAAATCTAGGCGTGTGCAGGCACACGCGACTGCCAATTACAGGCGTAATAACCATCATAGTGCTGGTGTTACAAATTGCCAAGGACCTCATTTGCATGTGGAATTAATTGTAGGTGCAAATCACATGAGCAAGTTCTGATTTCAGAGATATCCTAACAATAGGCCTCAAGCCAATTGTTCCTTGCAGCATTCGGCACAGCTTTAAAATTCATCTCATTTTCTTTAATAGCTCATAACAATTCCAAGCCATTAGCAGCAGTTTACTACACAACAGTGGTTTGGGGCTGCAGAGCAGGGCCTGGAAATCACTATGGCAGCATTTCTAGGTCCTGCTTGTCCGTTCATACTAATAGACCCCCCCCCCCCCCATCTGGCGCTCTTCTAGATACTTAGAAGACATGGAAGTGGTCATCAGGATCACGTAACCCATCTGGTTATGGTCCAGCAGAGGCCACTCTTTTACTTTGACCCAACAGTCTCCCAGAACCCCAAGCAATAACTTCTGACCACCAGATGGCAGCACTACGTGCCTCTGGGGAGGTCCAAGCAACGTGTGTTTCTACCCCGATACACGGCAGGGAGCTGGACTGAACATATGCTGACAGCCACCAATGTAAGATGTGGATTCATTGCTAAACTGATGAACCCCAACCTTTGACCCCTGACTTACCGTGGACGACATTTTCGGGCTCCCTGAATCGGACTCGCCGCTCTGATTTACGCCTGTGGCTGGGCTCTGTATCGTTGCCACTAAGGTGGGATCTCTTCAGGATGGAGGTGGGAAATTTGCATGTGGACATCTGGGCAGCAACGGTGAGGGGAGGAGACAGTTAGCAAAGGAGCTACAGATGACCAGGGCAGTATTAGCAATGGCCATGAAGAAGAACAGACCCTGAAGAGACTTTCGGGGGTGGGTGGGTTCAGCCAGGGGCCAGAACTATAAATGGTAGCGGAAGAGCAGGGAGACACTGTGGGGCCCTGTGGATTCTCATGGGAGATTTTCCACACGCCCTGAAAACAGGCACTGGACCCATTTCTGCTACATATTCTGGTATTCAAATAAACAGATTTTTGTTTTCTGGGGGTGTCACCTCAAAGCTGCTGACCAATAAACCAAGAGTATTTTCAAGACAACAGTAATATTTACCTGCACCTACCTGGGTTCTACTAAACAACTACGCGTTTCACTGTCATCACACGTACAGATAAAAATATGAACATCGACAGCTTATTAACTTCTGATCCAAAATATCACTGAAACTGAGTCGATGCAGACAACTGGTGTCAATTTAAGCTACTGGTGTCCCACGACATGCAAGTGTTTGACATAAGTTTTTCTGTATATGAGAAATGGTTTAACACCCTTCACCACGTGAATTTTCATGTGTACGATTAGCAAGCTGATGGAATATTCAAAATTCAAGCTATAATGGCGAATATGTTTCCAACTTAGAATATTAAGCCTCACAAGCCGGTTTTCCAGGAATGCATCTCGCTTGTAAGCAGGGGGTTACCAGCATTATCATTACATCACACAGGAGTCTTGCTGCTGTTTAGGGTTACTTATCCATACATGTTTTATGTTCCCCTGGCTGTTGGTGTGAAGGAGACATGGAAGCACAGGGGCACAAACTTGATACCTTCAGTTGCGGTGCTTCCTGTGTGGGGTGGGGGTCCTTCCGGTGGTGATGGTGGACCCTGTGGGTTGTGGCTGTGCCATTGAGCGCATCGCTGAAGGACTCGTTGGTGGTGAACCTCTTAGACAGCGCTGACACACACTGGCCCAGAGAGTCTGGAACGAGAAGCACCAGCGGGACACTGAGCTCGGCTGCTGCCGGTGCTGGGAAGCGGTCACTGTGGATTACGCAAGAGATGCCCTGGATGCTGGTCTTCAGCCAGCTAAGGAGTCCTGGCTGTGCAGAAACCAAGCAGCACCATAAGAAGGAACATGTTAAGGACACAACCATTACCCACCCCGAGCCTGGTGTTTCATCCCTCACAGATGGTCCGCCTATTTGGCACAGGGTACAGCCCTGAGGAAGGGGGACCGGAGACCAGAAGAACAGAATGTCCTGTTCTGAGTGAAACATCTACTGCACACTGGCCTCAAACTGTCAAGTGGCGAGAAGCCTTTCTTTTCCTCCGTGTGAAGTTCTCAAATCCTCGATGGCCTTGTGAAGTCAGACCTCTTATTTATTTATTGTTGCACTCAGCTGTCACCCAGAGTGGCCCTAATGCTGCAGTCGTGCACTCGGGTGTATTTGCTGAGGGCTGCGAACCATGTTTGTTCACTTTACCTACTGGGCATTGGCTTGAGCCCCAAAGGCCTGGTTGGCTTTCCAGCAAAACCTTAGCTGGGGACTAGATCTTCAAAAGCAGCAAAGTGAGAGGAATGTTCTCTCACACACACACACGCCCCAGCAGCTTATCCCAAGGTCACCCTCTCTGTTAATCACAGTTATTGGACACAGGGCAACAAAACAAATGAACTGATCACATTTGGGGAAACTAACTCATTTAGCTAATTGCAGCTTATTAACATAATTGGATAAACTGGATAAAAACCTCATGCGTACAGCAAGATGGCCTCCCCTGCCTTTGGGGACCCAGTATTAGTTTTGCATGTGTAATGGTACTTGTAGTGGAATTTTGAATAGTTGAGAAGAGGCTCTTAATGAGCTGTAAGTTCTCAGTGAGATTGTTCTCCGAGTGAACTGAGACCAGCTGCTCTGTGGCTCGATGACTCGGGAGCAAGTGGGGGGCCGGAGCCACGCTGGGCAGGAAATTATATTTGCGCTTGTCTGAGAGTCACGAGCAAAGCCACAGCTAACGGCAGCCGACTGTCAAGCTAACAAGCCATTGGTAGTGACACAGCGGTAAGGCCCACATGGGGGGGCACCTTCATCCATACTTACTATCCCTTTGCTTTAGTTTAGATCCGTTATTTCCAGTCTCTTCTACCTCCACCTACAAACCTTACACTTCTGTACTGTTTTCAGTTTCCTGCACGACCTTAGTTGTATGGGACTCTCTGCAGGCCACACCTGCGGAACGGGAACAGGGAGGGTGTCTGTACCTGAGTACTCGGTCTTGCCGATTTCGGCGTAGACAGAGGCGAGCAGCTCCAGGCTCCTGGCGGTGATGGGGTGGTCGTTGCCAAAGGCCTTCTGTCGAATTTTAGTGGCCTGAAAGAGACAAAGAAAGGCTCACTTCTATATTAGAACAGTGTGATGTTGGGACTCGGGGCCTCAGGCTGCACGGTTGGAGATGTCGGAGAGAACTGAACAGCACATCACTGATGTCCTGCAGGAGGAGCAGGTGGCAGAACTTCACGCCGTCAAACAAGCTGGAGCGATAATGAATACTAAGTGCTATATGTTGTACTGTCTCTCTGGATGGCGTCTGCAGTGCCTGGGAAGCTGCTATAGGGAACTGCTGACCACCCTCATGACACAGCAGCCAAATATCACTCATGCTGTCTAGTGGACCAAGAAGAGACGATACAACCATAGGGTACATACCTTTCCGCTGTACTCCAGGGCAAGATGAGGTCTGAAAGGAGAGAAACAAAGAAAAACTCACCATCAGTATGGTCTCGCCTTCCTTGTGTGTGTGAGTGTGTCACCTGCAAACCTGTTCACTAGGGGGTACTGAATCCCTTGGGGCTCCTGCAGTTGCCATGACCTCTCTTCTGCCCATGCCGCATGAGGCTCACTTTGGCTCTTTGCACCTGCTCTGTGTGTGTGTCGTAAGGTTGGAGCTTGTTGACCTTACACAACCCCAAGCCCCAAAAAACCTGAGATCCCTTCCAGAGCAGACGGCCACCCGAGGCTCTTGCACGGCTTATCGGCAGTTACCACCAGCTGATGAACATATTGTGTGTGTAAAGGGGAAGGTGTTGCCCAAATTTCATCACCCAGAGTCACAGGTTGCCAGTGTTGACCCCCTGCCAGCTCTTGCATTAATATTCTGTACATCACTGCCTAGCTGATAACTATACTGGGCTTTTTAGGCAAGAGATGTACAAACACCGTTCTCCATGTTACAGGTGCCTCCTCCACCCAGAGCTTCCAGGACACAGGGTCCGTGCTGATCCTTTCATTTCTATCACTACGGCCATTTTCACATTTTTTAAAACAAACACATTTGTAGGAAATTGTTATGCCACATGTAACCCAACGACCAAACAGATGATTGCTTGATACAGGAGTCAGCCGTGTTGGAAAGGAAATCTTTTGAATAAAATATGCATACATGCCACCTTAAAATGCAGCACATTTTCACTCAGAGGTCATTTAATAAGTTAGTCAGGAGTTGGACAGCAGCAGGAGTCCATATCTATCCCTGTCCTTGTCAGCTGAATGGGAGAAGCAGGTTATCTGCTGGAAGCCATCAGCAGCGCGGCTCAAGGAGGCCGACTGGCACAAGGTGCTCCGAGCGGCTGGTGTAACCGATCCGCGAGCAGCGCGGCATTGATTGAGCTCGGTTCGCTGGCACCTAGACAGAGTCCTGATTATGGACTCAGTGGAAACCTTCCCTTGATGCCAAACATAGCCACTCGCCTCCAGCACCCAGGTGTTGCTACAGGGGTCTATGCTGAGTGCGGGGGAGACGCAGCCGCCTCTACTTGCATCCTGTTAGGAGTCTACCGAGTGGGTCCTCACCTCTGCACCCGTAGCGGCGCACCATGCGCCATGTTTGGCAGCACTGAGGTCCACCTGTTGTGCCAAACCGCAGCATCCTGAATAAGTAATGGCCTGGTGTCGGAGTTCCTCTCCACATGCGATCGATGTCCAGCCAGTGGACTCAGTGGTGTCCCTCCAACACACTGAAACATTTAAGAGGAATTTTCTGGTGGTGGGGGATACGGACCTGAGCACAGCTAGGCCTTTATCACTGGCATCAGAGAAGAATGCAGACACTTCTCTCTGGCAGGACTGACCTTGTCAGTCCTTCCTTCTCACGTCTCCTTGGCCACATACCTCTTCAGCAGTATTTCTCCTCCTCCTCTCCCTGTGTGCTGCACTTGAATGCCGCACAGTGCTGATGTGTTGTCCTGCTTCAGAGTTCTTAAGTGCCGTAAATATTTCATTGCGAAAGTGAGGTGCAGCTCTGCCAAAAGGTGAGCAGAGCACACTCTGGCCAGGCACTATGGCTGAACACGGGTTTGAAAGTCACGCTAACAATGCCCAGAGTAGGCTGCTCCTTCAGTGAAAACCACCCTTTTAGCCTTTACGGAGAGAACATCCAACATGATCTAGGGCAAGTTCGGACCACGAAGTTGGACAACAGTGTCTGTGTCCTCTGAGCTGCAGGCCTTGTGCCCCGAAAAGACACCAGGTGAGGCACCTTCAACACCTCCTACCGCCACACTACCTGAACAGTCACATTAAGTGCCCAGGTCCACCTGCCACTGACACTAAATAAATGCTGGTTCTCAAAGCTGTGCTGCTCTAAGTGGCAGATAAACAAGATCAGCCTGACACACACACACACACACACACACACACACACACCATCCAGAGACCTGTCAGCATCTGTTTCCCGTCTTTGCATTTCTGGTAGAGACACATCTTTGAGAAACACTAAAATATGGACATAAAATATTTTCACAGCACTTCCAATGAAAAGAGTGGTTAGAAGACTGAAAAGTGACCACAGCAACTGACCTTCAGCAAAAAAACATTTTCCAAAACGAGAAGAGACGGATGCAGTTTGTTCAGGGTTGCAGCGGTCGCTCTGACACTGTCCACACTTGGACTCGCTGCCATTCCCATCATGCTGCTCCTCTACCCACAGTATCCATCACCTACGCTGCTGCTCATCCACTACTCTGAGACTTCCTGCCACCCTAATCGCACCTACTGAACCACCCAAGTTCAGACCTGGATGCGGTCCACCTGACATTGTGAGGCAGAAACATGGCAGTTTGAGAATACAACACTGCGAAGTGTGCGTGTGTGTCGGGGTGGCTGGCCTACCGTTTACTCATGATGCAGAGCTGGGCCAGTCTCTCGTAGTCCTGCGCCTGGGACGCCAGTTCCGACAGCTCCAGCGGCTCCTCTGGAGAGTCCCATCCTGGCGAGCCCAGTGGAGACGCCTCTTGAGTCCCTGTCACACACCAGGACATGTAACTAGAGTCTTGCAGAGCTGCCAGGCCACTTGCCATGGGCCAAGGAAACAGGATCCCCAGCATGGGCATCGGGCCACCTTGCACCCCTCATCACACAGGACCAGGGGAGAGTGGAGCGCGAAAGAAAACAGACACACATAGGTTCTCACACAATGAGTCATAACCAAGATCATAACTTCACTTGACAGATTACTACCCAGATGCAGAACTGGTACATTTGAACCTGTAACACATGCACTCAACTTGTGACCAATGCTGTGGTCATTTGTGACCATTACAACTTGCTCACGAATTTTAAGTTCTAGCTTAAGTTTAAATTTGACTGGACGTCAGTTGGATGGATTGCAGATAACTGACTCATTGTAGGAGAAAAGCTGGCCACTCCGCGGTGCTGAAGCGCTGATTCAGGGCCTGGTGGTTTGCATAGGTGCAAGAAGCCCTTAATCAGATGCTGCGCAGCAGATCCATTTGTCTTCAGCACCAGCGGCCCACTGTGTCAGCACTGTTCAGCCCCAAGGAGCAGGAAAGAGGCAAAACAGCTGGGAAACAGCGGGTGACTGATCACCACCCTGGTCTGTGGCGCTGGAAAATGATCCAGCGCCAGGATCAGATGTAGCTCCTAAAAGAAGTTCGCAGCTGCCACACGTGAAGCCAGTTCTCCGTTTCCTATTTAACAGACATTGCGTATGGTGTTTTTCGGCGCTGCGTCCATGCTGGTGGGATGGGGGGGTAAAGCTCATCAGTGTCGTGAAAGCCTCTGCCAGACATTATGAGCGTGGCAGGGTGTGCGTGCAGTCGGGATGAGCATCGTTCCCTGGGAGGTGCCACAATACGCCGTGAATCACTTTGATGACTCGCCGACACGGAATTGTACCCATAAAGAGAGACACTGTAGTGTTTGTCATCATAACTCCACACTGAGGCGACACTCAGTGGATCCCCAAGGGCCACATTCTGTACTCAGTAACCTGGTGCTAGAAAACAGCTTTGGGGGGGACAAATCTTTTTTCCATTACAAGTCATATCACTGAGAACTGGAACAAAACACATGAATCGGAAAGTAATGTGCTAATTAAAAAAAAAACTGAACCATAGCACAGCCCACTGAGGCATAGCGAGACCCCCCCTGCAGCCCACTCTACCCAGACACACACACACACACACACTGCATGTGAGGGTCACACGGTGGACAGCAACTTGCCTGTGCTGCCTTGGAGGGCTGTGAGCTCGATCAGCGCCACTTCATAGAACATCTTCTCTGCCTGGATGAAGCGGAGAGCCTTCACATCTGTGCGGGGCGGTTAAGGGTCAGCAGCAGCAGCAGTGTAGTGGTGCTGCTCTTCCAGTTTCCGTGATAAAAAAAAGAGAACGGAAACTCCACCTGCCTGAGAAACCGCCAGTCCTGGCTTGGGGGAGGAGTACAAGGGCAGGGGCAATGTGGCCAGAGCTGCTCACGGGATGACCCGCTTTGGAATGATCTGTTCTGCTTCTTGTAAGCTGGATCCTGCTTGTTGTTTTGAGTGCCTGGGATTGTTTGTGTGGTGCAAATGTGCAGCCATCCTAAAAATAGGTGCATGAGCTCCGTCCTGTAACGTGAAACACCTCGGTGTTTGGCCCCTAAACAAGGACTATTCCCTGGAAGGAAAGTGGGCTTAAAATAAACGTGTGTTTAAGGTTCCACTTTGTTGACCCACATAAAGGGGTATTTCCTGCAGCACGTGTGTCTGCTCCACTGCAGCCCGCATCCCACCTTGTGTGCAGTGACATGCGCCACAAAACTACGGTAAACTGGTAGAGGCTTTGCACAGCAAACACAGCACTTCCATTGGGGAAAACCTGACCGTGCGCCAAACAAACAGGTAGCTGCACGTGACCCAGCTTCACCTGCCGGAGATCATCCGGGCAGAAAGCCGCGTATGAAAATGGCACGATTACTCAGAGGCTGGGCCTGTGTCAATGGCGCTACTCCCGACACAATGGTCAATCATTAACATCGTCCCCATTGTCCTCTGTCACCCGAAAACAGGTGGCCAGAGGTGCAGGTGGTGCCCCATGTGGGGATAACCATGGCAACCGTGCTGTCTCCCACTGGCGTGAAACGTGAGTGCCCAATGGGTGGCACGATGCACACTTGTGTTTTCCTCACCGCTCCCCCTCACACAGTGTTTAAGCATTTCATTAAATGCGTTTGCTGTTTTTCCGTCTCATGTTTCACACAAACGGGGTTTAAGGCACGAGGCAGTCAGACGGGGACGCGACCATCACTCAGAGGCAGCAACAAGTTGAAAGAACACAGCTACCAAGTACAACCACCCCTAGATTTACAAATGCTCATGGTTAGACTTTTAATGCAAGGACTTAAATCATACACCAATCTGATTCATACAACACGCTCCAGCAGAAAAATCTGCCAAAAATAGGACAAAAAAATTGCCCCGTGTGATGCTATCTAGTGCTATTCTACACGGGTAAATACGGTAACATTCAGCGCTGTCCTACATGGGTGAATATGGTAAGGATGTATTTTATCACTAACTTAGAATAGAGTTCTAGGGGTTTTGTTTGTGCAAAAAAGCTGCACAACCTTCTATTTGTTAATAAAACAATTTTATTTGTTTTGATGACGTTGCAGGGGTGCATCAATTTAAATGCTACCATGACAGTGCACACAGTGTTGTTTCTTATTTACATGAGCTTTTTTTGGTCTTCTAGTGAAATTTAGGAAAATGGTTTGGGGCAGGAAGGAATTGCAATTTTCCCCACAAGAAATAACGGAAACAGCCGTCTCGAGTTGTGCGTTTTCACACAACGTGGCCTTTACTTGTACACGTAAAACAAACCTTTATTAACAAACTACTCCATAAACATTTTATTCTGTTTTGGTGTCACGGGATTTGATCATTCTATTGTCATTCTTCATAGGAGACGCTTCACCCATAATTACCCATTTCTGTGAAGCCCCTGTTCAACAAAGAGGTCAGAGCCCTGTGGACCCTCCTCACCACGTCCTGTGTCACACCGTTTAACCGTGGAACAGGACCGTAGTGTTTCTAAACAGTGTCTCATAATGCTGAGTTGCTAATTTAACACACAGAATGGTGTTATTTAAAAACCTCTCTGGTGTCACTCTACTGGAAAGACAGGGTCAGTGCCACACATACCTGCATGTTGGCATCATATTTATAGGCCACAGCTGCAGCAAGTCCACCCAAAGGGTGACCCCTGTGCCAGGAGGCCAGTGAGGGGCCTATTAAAGGGTCCCAGCTCACCTTTCCTTTCACTCAACCAGGGCGAAGGTTGAGGAGCCCAACAGCTCTGCCGACTTTTACAGTTTGCATAAATATTTAACGGTGCCTTTTAGCCTGCCAGCTAATGCCATGTATGCACAACACCCATTTCTGTGCTAAATATGGAACGTATCAAAATCCATCATCTTTTTTCACTCAGTTAACATCACACACCAGCTACGCACTCCAGGTCCGTTGGACATAAAGCATCCGGAAGCAGGACTTTCTGGTGTTTGTTCCTCCTGCCTAAAAATCCCAAACATGCACAATGTGGACGTAGCTCCAGCCCGACAGGAAGGTGAATTTTGACCATGACCTGAAGGGAAAAGGAGCCTTTTTTCCACATCCAGAGGCGACTTGCTCAACACCTGTCCCTGTTTCGGCTGCCAGTTTAACGCCACCGATCGTCACATTAGTCTTGAATTATTCCCTGCTCATCTTTTATGAGGACTGTCCTTGTGTCTTGTTTGAAACTGACACGTCCAAACACGTCTACTTGTCACCATGGGGTTGCTAAGTGTAACTATACCCAACTGTCTCCACCATGTTGACAACTACCTGGTTGTCCCTTGATGCCTGCCAGGCGAGCTCTGGGCACACTTGTGCACAAACGCCACGCCACCCACTACAATCACACGTGGGCGCCTCCGTGACACCGTGCAGCTGCCCTGTGAGAAGAATCTGACTCGGCGCTTCTAGAACTACGTCCTCAGCAAAAAGCAGTGCCGTGGAGCCTCACGGGGTAGAAAAAGCAGCTCAGCAGAACAGCTGCTGAACCTGCGATGGGCCACGAATGATGACAGAAGGTCCCCTGTGACCTACACTGCTGATGAGTGTACTGTGCATCTGCTGGTGACAGAGGTTTAACTGCATGGCCTGGGCATCTCCCACAAGGAGTTGGTGCCTACAGTCGAAACTGGATTCAGATAAGAGCTCAGAAGCTCTCTGAGCAAAAAGAGGGTACGTGGCAACGTCTGGCAAACCCGGGGATGGGCCAAGAGACGCCTTCAACAGGGATCATTGTAGAAGTAGAAGCTGCAGTCAGACATCATGCCAGCCAGACCACCACAGAAGCTATGGAAGAACAAGCACCTCTGCCCAGGACCTGGTTGGTCCATGATGCGTCTCCACCACTGAAGGATACAGTTCTTTTCCTCAATGAAGAGCTCAGCAATCTGCAAGAGAGAGACAATTCTAGCATGTGGTATGAGGGTCTGAATTTTTGTGCGATAGTGTGTTTGGTTTAACAGCATCAACGGCAGAGACAAAAGCTCCTCTTTCAACTGTTTCGATTCAGCGTGGGGTTGTTCCGTGGCGTATTTCAACAGCGATCACACAGTGCCCTGTATTATTGACAGGTCCAGATGGTGGGTTTGTGTCCTGTCTAGAGACCTAACATTTTGTCAGACTTGTTAATTTCTTCCACACAACCAGATTGTGGCTCCCAAAGTAAAATTTAGCATTTACCATTCAGGGTCCAAGTTGTAATCCCTTTGATGCTCTGCAGATTGAGATATTAAAATAAGTCAGACACACAGTGCTGACAGCCCAGGCTTGGCTGGGATGTGGGAGTCTTTGAACTGTCATTATTTACCCTACAATCTGCTGAAAATAGCTCTCTCCTACACCTTTTATGTTCACTTCAGAGCTGTTTCTGTCACTTTGCATATGTATTTTTTTTTTTTTTTTTTTTGCTGCCATGCAAACACATCCCCAGCAGACAAACGGAGCGTGTACCAGGAGTTCACAAGAGGCCTATTTTCGTCTGTCTTCTTTCAGTTGACATCAGCGGCACCCTGAGAGAGCGAGTGAGCTCATCCCAGTCACAGCCCTGCATTCTCTAGGGCTGTACACCCCCTGTAGTTTGGTACAGCCAGCCTGTTTCTGGGCTGTGCTGGGGGGAGGCAGCAGCTAGGGAATGTAAACATATGCAAGGCCTCTGGGAAATGGCCCCAAGTGGGCCCAGCTGGATGAACTGTGACCTGACCAGAGTTCAACAATTCACTGTGTGACAAGCAGCTCCTTCCTTCCTGTTCTACACGGATGAGAACCACACCGTAGAACACAGAGGAACTGTATCCAACATGCACATCCCCCATCAGTCCGTCCCTGAACCAGGCATAAGCAGAGCACCACCTGAATGTTTCTTTAAAAGTACCACAGATACGGTACGTATATCAACACACGTGACAGTGACAGATGACTTTACCAGGAAAACCTCGTTCGCAGTTCTCAAGGTCAGCCTGCTGTGAGCAGAACACACACCATCAGAGGATATCAAAAAAAAAAAAACACAAGGCAAGAGCTTTCCAACGTACACATTCTGCTCAGACCATATGGTCTTAAATAAATGAAAGCGAGTAACATGGTGCAGATAACTGAAGACAGAGTATGAGGAGCACCAGTCCCTGCGCTCTGTGGACTCGTGCTGACATGGAACAGAGAGCAAACAAGGAGCGCTAACTATTCCCTGTTGTGCCACAGTCCAGATGGGAGGCTCGCCCTGCTGTCTGTGTAGGGAACATGTAGATGAGCATGCAAATCTCAAATCCCTCATGGCGGTGTGTGTGTACGCACGCGTGGGCTCACCTGGTGCAGGCAGTCAGGCAGCGAGTGGAAGCTGTGCACGTGCGGCAGGCCCAGCAGGCAGCTCAGGAAGCAGCGCAGTGCTGCCCTCGACTCGCCCTGCTGCTGGAGCCGGCTGCCCAGCTCGTAGAGGCCCTCCCTGCCCCCGCTCAACATGACCGGCCCCCCATCACAACCCCACACTGCTCCAGGATACGCTGCAGGAGACAAAGGAGAAGACTCTGAGGGAGGGGAAGAGAAGAACGCTGTGCTGCTGCTGTCCCTACCTTCAAGGGCAGGATGCTGGGAGCAGGCAGCTGAGATGCTGCCCGTCCATCCTCCTCCTTCCACGCTGCTGCTGGGGCTCAGAGTGGAGCCGGGCTGACAGCAGCACACTACGCACGTCTGATGGACAGCGCCGCTATCCAATCCCAATGTGTGCCACGTACAGTGGCGGCGCTCGCGTTCCCGGGCTCACGTGTGAGGAATGGGAAGGCACTCCACACACTCTGACAGAGTCACAGGGAGCCACGCACAGCTCTGATTCTAGAATAAGAAGGCGCTCTTCTAGAATGTGTGCTTAATCGGTGATTAATGGGTGGTTTCTGGGGCAGGTTGTTACCCACTATCCAGACCGCCTTGCTCTGTGTGTGTGTGTGTGTGTGCGCGCGCCTGTGTGACAAGTTTACGTGGGCACAGTGCTCTCTGGTCATGAATTATTAAACAAACATGACTGTAAAAGAGCAGCGCCTCGCTCTTGCGAAGCACAGCGGATGCGGAGGACCAGTAGATGACACGTCCAGCCGCGTGCTGTCAGCACCGGGAATCGAAGCCTTCCGGTGTCGGGTGTCATGCGGCAGTCACTACAAACACAGTGGCAGCGAGCCTCATCTGTGAGGACCAAGAGTCAATATTTGCCTGCAAGCACAATTTCTACAATGGAAGTATAATCGGCGTATTTAAAAAAAAAAAAAAAAAAAAGTGGGCAAGCACAGGGGAGGCACAACATCCAACTGGTAACATTGGTTCATATTAAACCCATCTGGGCCTGTTGCTGGTCCCCTGAGCAATAAAGTAAATTGAATTACTGCAGTAAAAATATCCACCTCTATTAATGGCTGAAGTGAGAAACTGTAAAGGAGGTCTGTCAAGCGAGAGCAAGACAAAAGAAAATACTCCCCCTACTTGTATTACAGAGAAACAGCCCTTTGCGTCTCTTTAATGAGCAGCCGTACAAAGTGCGTTTACCGGACATCTACACCCCAAGGTACAAATTCAGGACGTCAATACTGCGGTCACCGTGTGGATGCTGGTCAGTGTTGACCCTTCTGTGATGCTGCTGGGAGGTTTCCAAAACAAGAAAGATTACATTTGCAAAGCAGATGGATGCAGGGAGTGTGGGGACTGCTTCTGTGTGATGTCTGCAAGGTGACTCTGCTCATCGTATCGCACTGTGCCCAACACTCCAAAATTCAGAACATGAACGATACACACTGATATCAAGGTACATCACCTGTCCCTCCCAGGACAAAACCAGAGTATACTGCCACAAGTAATCATTCTTACCAGATGCTAATCCTAAAGACAGAGGTTTGGTGGCCCTGAGAAGACTAACTCCTTCTGCCTACCTGTGCCTGCTTGGACCTCAAGCCTCTCTTGCTCCACAGCCAGTCTGCTGGCCAACTGCTTGTGTAGAACTTTCTATTTGATGCCCTATGTGACATGTTGCATCCCGAACTGCCGCAGCTGAGATGTGGAATCCACGAACACACTTCTGTTTCCCAGTGGCCTCAGCAGACGACTTCCAGCGCAGGAATCCACACGCACCAGGGCATCTGCAGCGGGGGGGGTGAAAAAGTCATAGTTGTGAAGCGATTCATTCAAGGTGACAGTACTTGCAACGTCCAGCATTAAGTTCAACTATCGAAAGAATTCCTGTAATTCTGCCTCATACTCATATTTACATTTCCCCTATTTTATATCTGATAGAAAAACCTATAATTAAATAACGCAAAAATAAATAAAGCTGTAACAGAGTCCCAGGAAGCTGCGAACAAAGAGGGCCTTAACAGAGATGTGGTGTGTATAACCTTGAGCCAGCAGTGTGAAAGCAGGTGCTCTAAGCCCTGGGGAAAACAGTCACCACTGCCCACAATGTTATTGATCTATACTGTTAATGCTGAATTCAGCATCGTCCTGTGCTTCTATTTTACACGATAAACTCCTAAAAAATGCAGCCATTACACACAATCCGGCCTTTTCTCTTGCAGCAATAAGAAAGAAACATTGGGGAATTTTTATGATGCTGATGGTAGAAACAAGACAACACCAAGGCGGCCGAGCAAATCGGTACAAAACACTTGGCGTGATGGAAATGCAGAAAAGCAGAAATGCCTGAGAATCAAGGTGGGAATAAGTCACTGGGACGAAACGTGTCAAATCGCCCGACTCAAACAACGTTCTGTACGAGTGCCTTTATTGTTCCGTTCCACTTGAATTTGCTATGGTGGTGGTGATATCGATCCTGTGTTGTCATGCGTGAGTTTGGGGATTAACGTGAGGGGACATGTGGATGGAAGTGCAGAGACAGGGGTGACCCCCCCCCCCCCCCCCCAAAATTTGGCCCACTTGTTTTATTAGCGTATTGATTGGCATTCAGTAGCTGCAGTGTCGGAATTTACCTGTAATAGGAATATCGATTCCACGTCCTTCAGGACACGTGAACAAAGGCATTAGTATGATGGGTGGGCTCTGTCAGAACCCATATAGCTCCGGGATCAGAGTCGTGTCAATCCAGTCCGACAGGAAGGACTCCAGTCACTTCACATACAAAGCAGACAGGACACGTGCGGTATGAAGGCAGCAAACAGTTATGCGCTTCTTATGCATCCTGGGTAAACTCTGGTGTAACTCCTACGTAAACATTTACAGCACTCTATCAATATGGAAGTGGAGTTTTTCCAGCCCTTTTCTTGATGGACAACTGTTAATCACTGACTTTGAGAGCCAAATGCATATTGATCCCATTAAGCTGCTAATGCAAATTATTGTGACGTAGTCCAAACAATGGAGAACTGTGACATCTAACCGCCCTCCCCCCGTCTGCGTGGTGTTCCAGTTGGATTGAAGACAACAGCAGGGGGTGCAGGTTGGTTAGGGAACTGTCTGGAGGTATAAACCCTGTTCTTCTTTAGTTGGCTTATTTTCCTAGGTATCAGTTTTGTTACTGACACCTATATAAATCAGGATTATCAGGATTTGTATCTCCATCCCACACAGCAGGGGTCTCTGATTCTGGTTCTGCTGGGGGCTCTAAGAGCAAGAGAGCACATCAGTAATGGGCTGAAGGTATTATTTCCCTTAATGAAATAATTAAATAATAATAAACCTTATTCTATATTGCACATTTGAGAGCAGCTTCTCAAAACCCTTTACAGTATAATGATGGATATTTAGGGCATAATAAAACAACAAGAACACATTTAAAGTAAATTACTCCAGGAAAAAAAAAAATCAACAAAATTAAAAACTGAACTTGGACAAATAATACAAATACAACTGGTCCCCTTACTCACAAAGTTTTAGCAAGCACTAAATTTTTTGAGAAGTATTTAGTATTTATTTTTCCATAAAAACATAGCTGGTGTACCAGTTCGAATCCTGTGCCAAAATTTCACCCAACACATTTGAAGTTTTTCACAAGCCTAGAAGGTGACAAAGAAACAAAGAGAAGGGGAACAAGCTGTGCTCTCCGTCACCCTCCACCTCCATGTTAAACCCTCAACTCCGAATTGCGCACCTATTGTCTGCACTTCAAGGTAACTAACACACAACTTGCCGTGTTTTTTCTTAGTTCTTTAATTTCTAAATTAATTAACACAATTTCTTAGAGTTATGCCATTATTTCTTATTATGGTATTTGTGAATTTTGTATGAGCTGCAGGTGAGCACCAACACAATGGTTAAGAATAACTTAAGACTATTCTCATTTACAACGTATTCTAAATAGTCCAGTTGTGCAACCCCCCGTACTGCTGGAGCTTTCAAGGTTGCTCACTTCTGCATTTCATTTGTTCATTTAACAGACACTTTTTTCCCCTCTGTGCCACATTTGGCTTCTAAATTTTGAGTAATGAACCAACTCGAGTACAAGTACATTTGTCAGCCAGGGACATAAAACGATGGGAGTAAAACAAATGCGGGGAGAGAAAGGGTAAAAAGTTTGAACCTTCCTCTCAAATGGCAGTGAACTGTGGCAGAGGGAACCCCCCCCATGCAGCCCATGGAGCTCTACCAAACAGGGTTCCAGTCCCACACACTCCTCAAAGGACCGACTTTTACAAGCTTGTCCCAAAGCTCTCGGCCCTCAGGATGGGCTTTACGAGGTCCATGTAACCTGTAGTAAACACGCCCTCCATCTGTCTCAGCTGTAGTCAATTAGCTGACCTCCCAGGGTTTCCCAGTAAATAGAGCAGACGCTGTTAACCCGCTCACCCGTGTGCGTACACTGCACCCGCTTACACTCCCAGCCCTGTAGCCATTGCTGCCTCAATGCCCTGCCGAGTTCAACAGGGGTCCCGGGTCTCCTCCCTCCGCTCTTTACTGCCCAACACAGCAGACACGCTGCCAGTAACAGCAGCCATCCTTCTCTCCAGAGACACACAAAACGTCCACTTCACATTATTAAATTGTTTTCAAAAAAAAAGCACAGAAACATTAACCTTTTGCCTGAACTTCAAACTCTACACAGTCAGACACCCTGTTCACAAAACAAAAGTGGATGTTAGGTGCCAGTTAACAATGCCGGACAGCGTACGACAACGTAAAAATTAATAAACTGCACTTTCATTCGCAAATTTATTGTGATTATTTGCTGCAAATCATCAGATGATTTGTTTGCGCCATCTCAACAATAATCTCTTTGTTTAGCTCATCTTTAACACTCATTGCTTTGTCCACCACTCCAGCGCCCCCTTGTGCCCATTTCGGTGCGGCACCTACAGCTTCACCACCTCTCGCCTCAATGTAGAACCAGAAAGACAATTCAGACTTTTAACATCTACAAACAATACAAACCTTCTTTTCTTTGATTACCAAAATGTAAGCAATGGTTTTAATAGTAACACAACTCAAACAGTCATGGGGGGGGGGGGTCTGATCCATAAAAGTCTTGAGGATCTCCAGCTGAAACTACTACTTCTATAACTATCAATGTGCTATTTCCAAGTAGAGCCCCCTGTGTCTTAGTCGTCACTGAACCTGTCCCTTGTCAGGTGTGACAGTGAGGACTCGTGTGAGAACTGATTTGCTTTGAGCCTTTGTGTGGGGCTCTGGCGTGGAACGGAATAATGACAACATGAGATCAACTTCCCAGAACGGGCCTGTTGTTGCAGGGCAGAGAGGACAGTGCAGGAGCCCAACCTACTAGTAACATAAAATGTTTGCACAAGCGCGGCACATCTGGTTCACTGCTTCGAATGGCAGGGTGGGCAGTCAGTCAACTCGATGGTCCAGTCATTCCCGGAAATGGCAAACGGAGCTCACAAAGCCCCTGGCCTGAGATCAGGACCGCTGTGAAGTGTCCATTCAGGGGACCTGGGATCAGCACCACACAGGTGAATCTCAGATCAATTTCCATGTCCCTGCAACTGCTTTCCTCTAAACAAACACTCCGCTGTGCTGCAGTTTGCAGCGCAGCGTTTCTCCGCCCCAGCTTCCTTTCAGCAGCCTGTTGGCCTCCCGCAGCTCCTGAGAGAGGCGCCGCGAAGCAGCATGTGCTCGGTGACCTATGCTGGGCTGCCATTAACCGCCCACCGGCACATTATTCAGGCTCAGTCAATTTACATGCGGCACTCGAGAAACTGGGTCTGATTGCGGGCTGATTGGACCGCGGCTGGGAGGGGGCTGCTCCCCCCCACCCACCTACCTCCGACAGGCCTGCACATATGCTTTCTCCTCCTCCTCTTGCTCTATCCCACACCGTGTCCTACATTAGCTCCGACACAGTGAGCCTTGCCTGCTGGGCTGCAGCAGAGAACCTACAAGCGGCTCCTTCTCTCACGTCACCGATGCCTGCGGAAACAATCACACCGCAGTCCTGCCCAAACCCAGCCTCCACCCGGGGGTGAAATTCTGTTTGTCCTCACACTGCCTTATACTTAATCATTTAGCTTTTCGTCAAAGCGACTTACAACATCAGTATTAATATAACATTAATAGTAATATATCCTGTGTTATTTCCCACAAAGTACGTTTAGATCAACGCACTGAGTTGTCTGTACAACTTCAAGGTCTGCATGTGTGGAACAATCTTCCTTTGTCCCTATTTAAAATCATGCTCATCTGTTTATATTTAAGAAATTACAAACATATCATGGATCAGCATTATTTGCTGCTTTTTCTAATATGTCGAAGTGTGTTTACATTGTTGTTCTTTGTCTCATACATGTATTTTTGCTCAGTGTACCATTATCCATCAGTCCGTGGTTGTGAATAGCTGACGTCTTTTTACAGTCACCTTTGTTTCTGCAGTTTCAGCCTTTTTGTGTTTGCGGGGGGTCCTTCAACAAACCTATTGGGTTTTTGGTCTCCCCTGCCAATTGTGTTGTATTTTGGTAGTTCTGTTCTGGTGTTTCTTTTTTTCCTTGTGCAAATAAATAGATAAAAAATGAATTCTAATAAAAATATTCATCTGCTTACAATTATTTTAACCAATGTATAGAGCTTAGTATTTTTATTATATTAACTGAGGAGGGGCACTGGAGCAGGAACATGGGATTTGACCCCATCCTCTGCGTCCAAGGGCAGCAACTCTAACTGTTACACCACCTGCTGCCCCTGGACTGAGATGAGGCGGTACAGAACTCACACACAAACCATTTCGATGCCGAGGTGAGGATCTAAATGGCCCTGATTTCCATGTCTCCTCGATGGGATGCAGACGGAGGGTCTTTAATAAGGGACCACGCTGTCTGAGACATCTGCCCCAGTGCCCGCCGGGGACCATCTCTTCGGAAGGGAATTACACTGCAGAGCGACTGGGTTTCAGTAAAGTGTGGAAAGGCGGCGACAAGCTCAGTTTAATCTCCATATAATCGCTGTGGGATTCACCCGGCATCCTTACACGGAAAACTGTGGTGCGGCATCTCCAAATGCCATTAATCTTTTCCTTTCCCATGGAAACCTTTAAACTATTAAACGTCGTTCCAACACGTGACTTGGGAATTATTTTTGCCTGATTGAAGGTAATTTACCTAATGGCTTTTATTGTGTAAATAAGATATTTAGCACTGGTTATTACTGCCTTCTTCACTAATCTCATTTTTCTTGCAGCAATGCATCAATTTGAATGTAGTTAGTGGAAAATGAAACAGGATTGTTTATCTTCTATGTCAGGCATTCTTATTATTCTCTGTTAGATTAATTCTTCTAGTCTTCTTCACCCTGTTCCCCCCACCCTTGCCTTTTTCCCTTACCCCTTTGCTCATATGTTTCTATATCCATCATCATTCCAGCTTTTGTCTTCAGTCTCTGTTGACTGCTGTTTTTTGCCGCAGGCCTCCTTGTCGAGCCCCGAGGACCAGACGACTACCACAAAGGCCCCTGCCCTTTTCGCTGGTTCCTCACTGGACCAGACCAAGTTCATTAGGTCATTTGGTCTAAAAATATCAATCATAAGCATTCTGCCCTGACAGTATGCTGTGTTTAAAAGGAGTGCAAGACCCTCCATGAACAACACCTGTCAGACACCACATGGGAGGGAGTAGCTGGACCTGGTGCTGCTGTGCCCCAGCACTGAGACCCTGACCAGACCCAACGGCAGGTGGAGGACCTCAGTCCAGTCCTCACTCAGATTCATTACTGCTTCACATTAAAACGCTGTGACATGGAATAGCTACCTTGAAGCAGCGGTAGCTGGCACTTGGTAAACTCACAGAGAGCTCAGGAGCTTGAAGCCATGTCTTGTACCTCTCTATCCAATGTGACTGTATGCCTTTCTCATCTGGACACACACATTTTAACACTTCTGCGGTTTTTTTTTCCCACCCCCCACCGAACACTGCATTTACTGTGCCCTTCACCAGGGTTGAGAAAATCAGTGCTTCCAGCCTGAAGAAAGAGGAGAACACAGCAGAGCAAACGCTGGGGCAACACGGCTCCATCTACACAATCAAGGAAAACACTCTGGCCTCCTGTAAGCTGAAACATTCAGAGAAGGGTATGAACAAGAGGAGGTGTGAGGATATGGAGTGAGGATATAGATTGCGAAACTTTTCTTGTGCGAGAAGTGATATACAGTCGGACTTCTGTAAGTGGATACCGCTTAAGGTTTCTCTACGGCTAAGAGATAGTAACTGTGCTCCGCTTTAATGAATATTCATTAACTGGAAAAACCATAACCGAATACATCTTATGGGTCCTGCCATGCCTTGGTACACCACACAACTGGATACACGTACACTTCAGTGTTTACCGCTGACCGCTGGGGGCGAGGAGGCTGCTGAGGCATCATCTTGCTGCAGATGCCTGTTACGTGCTTTTGTAATCCCTTCATTTTAATACCTGCCCCAGAGATGCTGCACGTTCATTCACATACGCACTTGCTCACATTTACTGAGTGCACGATTTCCAAGCGAATTTTAACTATGTTAAGTTTAGTGGAGCAAGTTGTTTGTTGTTTAGAATAAAAAGCTCAATGCAAGTTTTTCTTGTTGGTAAGCATCACATCGGTCAAGCTGTAATATCGTGAATTAAACGAACCCTGACTGCAAGCGGAAAAGAATTGGCCGCGCAGGAAATGGTTGAAGAGGCTTTAATGTGTAGGTTCAGTCATGCCATGAAAACCGTTTAACTACAGATATTTACCCGAGTTTTAAAATAGAGGATTGTTCTTGGCATTTCAAGATGTGACTGCTGTGTGCTTACTGAATAAGTGGATACTCTGCCTAAGTGGTTAATGTTAATCTGGTCCCATGGCTATTCACTTAAGACCAAAGAGGTCTGTTCCAGGACACAGTTGCACCAGAACTGACATGGCGCAGGCACAGACACCTTGCCTATAGTCCACATGCAGGTGTCAAAGGACAGAGACTGATGTTAGTCAACACAGCAGGGGAACAAACCACTTTGTAGTAAATCTTTCTATGCTTTCGTCTCTTACAGTCGGAGGGAGTGTAACATTTCTTCTTCTCCTGCCAGGGCCTCCCTCCACCTTAGCTGTTAGGTTTTATTTTCCTCCTTCCGTACTGCAAGAAATGCCTGTAAAATTTTATCGGGCAGAAAATTTAGTCTGTTTTTCAAACAGTGCTACTTAACAATCCTGAAAAAGCAGCCATTTAACATGCCAGCGGTTTGCCCAGGCCTGGATTCATTCGGCTTTGGATCAAATGGAAAACCCTTGCGATGATGAGACTGCCGATGTTATGGCAAATAACACTTTTATTGATCTCACTCGTGTGCAGGCTGTAAGAGGTAAACAACACCAGTGGGGGGGGGGGGGGGCCCCAAAAATCTGGACACAACTTCCTCTGAACTANAAATGATAAAGAGAAATCGGCTCAAACGAAATCTGAATGTCCAAAAGGGGGGGGGGGGGGGGGGGCTCCCAAAATCTGGACACAACTTCCTCTGAACTAAGGATTACACATAAATTTTGCTCTCATAACTTCTTTTCTGCTGACAGAAATGCAAGCTGCACTTGAATAGTTTGGGACCAGCAAGTATTAGAAAGCAGCAAACCACAAACCACTATGGACACTAACCTATTACTAGTATATTTATTGGACACTCAGCAAGTGTCTTCCACAGTTTGCAGACCCTCCAAGGTGAGTTCTAAACACAATCTAAATTCTGATGGCTGCAAGTTATTGCTCATGATTATTAGTTCATGATCCCCAAGACAAAAGTGACTCAACAACTGGTCGGATGTTTTTGGACATAAACAACCTCCAAACAGAGGAAGAGTTTGACCTCATCCACGATGACGCACAGCTTTCCTTTTACCTTTTTCCTGCACAGCTGCCGGAGCTCCAGTGATCTCACTGTGGCTCCCTCCTCCGCCCATGCTGTCCTATTACCTGACTCGAAGTGATGCGTCTCATACACGCGTATGGCCTTCAGAATCACATTTCAGGGTCGCAGGCCTCCCAGCAGGCCCCCCGAAGCGGGCTCTGTCACGGTGACTGGCTGCTCTCTGGTTCCCTTAATCAAGTTCAGGGGAAGAGAAGAATGCAGCACGACCGCCAGACACAGCTCCTCTCAGCATCAACTGCACACGCTGTGCAGGAAACCCCATTATTTGGCTCATTTGAAAGGCGCGTGGCCTCTGTGGAGATCTGCCGCTTCCCTCCCCCCCGTGGCCATGCATAGATGCACAGTTATGATTCACTTTCATTTGGATCTATATTGCAATTTCCATCCCATATGAAAAAGACGTCCTCGGCTGCTCACCACTTATCTCGCCTGCCTGACGGGAGTAGAACCCATTGCTCGCTTTCCTAGCGCTGTCCACGTGGGCCCCTGCGCTGCAGAGCCGAACCTCAACCTATTATTTCCTCTGATGAAAAGGAGACGTGTCACACGATTTGGCTTTAGATTTCCAAACGGGTCAGCGTTCCCTTTTCATCTGAACAGTTACAACTTTGATAATCTACAAGAAAAACTCAAAGAGCAAAAGTATGGGGGGAAAAAAAATAAATCACAACCAAAAGATCTTTACTCCCATCTACAGACGGCAATGTCAGAAGCATAGCTATACCAGCCAACCTTCCCCAAAATTAACTGCGATATTTTCTTCCACAACTAAATGTTCCAGTACAAACCTCCCTCTTTGCCTGCAGTGTTTGCCCAGCAAAATATATTACATTATAATAAATTAAGGTATTTAAAAAAAAAAAAACGCTCAATACTGTTGTTGAAGGGTGACCTCTCCACCACTAGCAATAAAGGAGACAAAGGACTCGCAACCCCTTTAGCAGCTACCTAAAGAACAGACCACCAAGAGTTCATCTGTGGATTTTATTACTCTTTGCAGAATAATAATTAAGAACCTGAATGAGTCCCAAGACAAACAGGGTCTCTCGTCTTCCTGAGTCTAACCCGATTAAGGGGGTCTGGCAGCACCACTCATTAATGGCAAACAAGGTCTAATGGTTTATAGCCAGGTCTGCTAATTGTGCCTGACTGGATTAATGTGTTTCTGTCCAGGAGATTTCGCTGTGAATGGACGCACACTCCAGGTACAAGAACATCTCCTCCATCCAAAGACTTGAAGGTCAGTCCGACAGTCATCACCACCGACACGGAAGCCGAAAACATCGAGGAGAACAACGTAACAGAATCTTGTTCACCAGCGTTGTCTATTTCTCTCCAGACCCCACAAAACCAGAATCCAGTGACCATGCGAAACGTCAATCAATAACCAGCGATTGTACATAGCAGTGGATCTGGGGGGGGGGTGCAAACAAAGAACTCGGCTCGGTTGTCGTGACAAAAATGGAAATGTCACATGCGGCAAGGGACAATTTCATCCTGATGACTGCAGCTTTTATGCAAATTTCCTTATGTAAAATGTCAGAGAAACAGCTGGGTTCACCTATGCAAATTACTCTCTCTGGGTTTACAAAACTCTAGGTGTCCCAGCAAAAGGAACAGCTGCCCCCTTGCGGTGAGCCACAACCTCAGATTCGTTCCCATATTGCCGCATACTTCCGTGGTTAAAAAGCACAAGCCTCACATGCATGTGTCATGTATTTTTCTGGGTGTATTATTATTTGATAAAGTGTCTTCAGTCTGTCTGAACTGCCGTAACGTCAAGGAAATTTCCAGATACTTTCCAAAGCTTAGATATCTGTCAAGTCCTCCAACCATGATGAGGAACTGGGCATCATTCAATTACCAGGCATCAACAAGATGAGGCCTGGCAGTGCAACCAAGTCATTACTCCACGTTTCAGCCCTTCCTCAGATGACCTCATTACCGAGGATAACCATTAACACAGATTTAATTATGACTTGATTTCCCTCGGTTTGATGATGGGTAAACAGACGTTCGGGTACGTTATAATGCTTGCGAAATGGATCAGACAAAGCAATGCTTAGACTCATGCTGTGGCACTTTGCCAGTGGTACCGGTCGTAGGTGGCAACTTGACACGGCCACACGAAGCCCTGGGTCACAAAGAGGCTGGGATCTTAAGCTGTTCGGGTAGGGGAAAAAAAAAACAAACACGCGGTGTGGTGTAACCGTGGGCAATGCTGGCTATACTGCAGTGATCATACCTGCCAAATGAGGGCGTGTCCTGCTGACCACAGTGCAGTTATTTATGGTGATGTAAAATCTGGGCACACTTGCTATGGGGCGTAACACCCAGGGTCACGTCCTTCAAGGGTGACGTGCAGTGACGCACACGTGCCGCACTGGCTCTGTTGTGGGAAGGACATAATTCTGACATTGTTATGCACATTATATGTGAGACATTAACAGGAAACCTAATTCTTTCCTGGACCACTTTGTTCATATGAGCTGAAAACATTACACGAAACAGTGGTTACGTAGATTTGTGTAGAAACTCTTGTCTGACTCAGTTGAACACCAAGAGATGGATGAGACCATGATGCTCTGCTTTATGGGTTTGGAGGAGGAGGGTAGACTGTGATCTCAGAAGCAGTCATGGTGCAGTCACTGCTACCACTAAGTAATAAAGGGCTTATGACCGTCAGTGTGTCTCAGGTCTCCATCTCATCTCCCTCTGTGAAAAGCCAACCTATTGGGGGTGGTGCATTTAGTCATTAATTACCTCAATTTTATCCAAAGTATTTCATCAGTTTATACCTTTAGCAAGTTAGGGTAAATTTCTTGGTCCAAGGTACTACAGCAGAATACAAAAAAAAATAACACTACCTCCATCTATACACCCATAATCCCCCACAAAAAGGAGGGGGGGACTTAAATTGACTGTAAAAATAGAAGAACTGTCACTCAAAGGAGGACTGAGAAATCTCACTGATGAATGATTGTGTGGAACCCTGATGCCCACTACCACCCATCAGACCTCCACAACGCAGGTGGCGGACTTGTTAGGTGGCCTCAGGTGACCACGTCTATCAGGTACACGTGATGAGTGTTAATGCAGCCCCTCACGTCTGTGCGCTCATCTTCCTTGATGGCGTCTGGTCTAAAATTGAGTCATCTCTCCTGGGCAACTGAAAAAAACCCATCAGCGTGCAGGAGTCTGACATGGGGGTTGGGGGAGGTATAGTGCAAGACAAGTCCTCCCTAGGGATGGGGGTCTTGGTTAGAGAACGCTGATTGTGGGAAGTGTGTGATAAAAGCATTGGGGTGTAAAACGGAAAAGGGGGGGGGGGTCTCACAAGCAACTTCAGAGACTGTGGTTTACACGTTCTTGGTTTGATACGGGTACGACCCTGACTGTGCTGGACACGTGGGCTCATCTGTCAATCACCAACCTCACAAAAAGTTCAGAAGGTTATCAAGCTCCCACCCTCATGTACAGGGTTGCTGTGACATCTAATCCACATTTTGTTGGCTTCTTCGCCACCCTCCTGCCATTTAAGACAGAGAACCCGCCACCAGGCACCGCAGGGATTGCAGGAACTACACGAAAAGTCATACTTCTTGGCATTAGGTAAAACCCTTAAGACCCTAATCCACATTGAGTTGTTTGGGAATGAGGTGGTTTTAATTAGAGAGCCCTGTTGGCCCCCAACACTAGCCTGTCCTAAGCCCAGGCGGTTATCGCGGGTTCTACGCCGCCAATAAAATCAAAAAAAAAAAAAAAAAAAGAAATTTATAGATCCAGCTTCATGCTCATCCCCCCCCCCCCCCGGACCTGGGATGGGGGCTGTGGGGAAGTGGAGAGGGAGGGATGCCGGTCCAGGATTTACTGCACCTCATGCTGGTCCCACCATGGAGACGGGATCAATAAGAACAACTGCCACCCCCAAGGCAAGTCCTCGCCACTCTTGTGAGGAGGCCCCACAGGCCTATAAAAACGGGGGGGGGGGGGGGGGGGGGGGGTCTTCATCAGCCTGAACCAGGCTCACGTGGGACAACCCAAATCACCTGACCACAGAGNGGGGGGGGGGGGGGGGGGGGGGGGGCCTTCAATTTTACTGTCCACTGAGTCCCTTGTAAATATCCCACCTTTAAAGCCTGGCTGGTGCAAATAATTAATAATCACGTGGATCAGATTGCAGGCAGCTTGCTCCAGGCCCAGGGGAGAGACAGTCGATTCGTCCTGCTAGTCCCAGCCACAGGGGGCACCGCTTGTTAGCGCGACTCTGACACTGACCAACAAGGTGATCTGCAGGGTATCTGGACTGTCCAATATAGGCTGCATACTAAACCATTTCATATTACACTCTGCTCACGTCAGCTGTAACATTTCACGAGTTCTCAGTCCTTGTGTGAAGCATCCAGGTGAAAAAATAGTATTACATAACATACATGTTCTATTATATGCAAGAACGCAATAAATATTGTGAAACCGTGTTTTCCACAGCAGTATAGCCTTTCTTAGCTGCAACTACTGGCACTATTTGTATACGTAGAATGTCCAGGTGGGGTGGGCAGCTGCTGGCACCTGGACCCAGAGAGGTCCCTCATCTTTTTTCGGTTGCGAGTTTTAGTTTTCCTGTCTTAAATTGCTGGCTTGCTTACCTTATTGTGTTTTTACCCAGGACAGTTCCTCTTGTTATTGAATGTATAGTTAATCTCTTACCTGCAGACTTACTTTATATCTGCTTTATCAGTTCTGTTGTTTTAACCTGTTCTTCAGCACTCTGGGTAAATTGAATTGAATGTTGCATGTGCATATATCCAAAAAGGGCATTCATAAAAGGTAACTCGGCAACAAATTCACAGAAGCAGGTATTTTTTCCCCAAATGTCTGCTTCAACAGCAATGAAAAAAGGACCGCGAATAAACCCGTGTGAAGCAATTTCAGAAAATTTTAGAAATGAAAATGATGACTGCAAAC
Organism: Arapaima gigas; assembly: GCA_900497675.1. Taxonomy (NCBI): domain Eukaryota; kingdom Metazoa; phylum Chordata; class Actinopteri; order Osteoglossiformes; family Osteoglossidae; genus Arapaima; species Arapaima gigas. The sequence continues at coordinate 678,289 of UFQX01000180.1, forward strand.
CAGACAGCATGTAAGGTGAAACCTCTGTGTCTAGGTCACTTTTTAAGCGCTTACAAAGCTGTGGCCTGCCCTAAAACTGCTGTGATTTGCTCCTCGCTGGTGAAAGGAAATCAAAGCTCTTTTTGACGTAAAATGCAGGGCCAATTTAAGGGGGACCAGGAGAAAAGCTGGCCGATCAAAGTATACCTCTGCAATTTACCGTTATTAAAGCTGAAAGTGGTGGCGGCGCTTTCGCACAGCAATACCCTCACCAGCTGTGTGTTAACCATCAGACCTCCTGTCTCTTCAACAACCTCGCCTGCATCTGCTCGAGCGTTCGTTTTTATATTGGTAATTCCTCTGATGATAAAGCGGGACTGTTGTTCTAATTCCCTGCCTGTAAGAGTGTATTTTACTGTGCACTAATAAAAAAAAAAAACAAGTCATCTACAAAATACTGAGGGTATCCCTCAAGGGACAGTCAGCTCAGCACATTGCAGAAATCCATGGTCATTATTCTGCTGTATTAGCTTCATCACTTGAGGTTGTTTCTAAACACATGCTGTTTTTTTTGGTCACAGATTTATTGCAATGACTTTTAAGGGGTGGAAGAACCCTTCGTAAGGGTGAGCGAAAAAGAAATAGAGCAAAGTCAACAAAAGATATTCTGGATTCAAACCACGTCCAGGAGATATGAGTTGGTGCTGCATTCAGCTTCACGCCAGGAGGACCCTCCCGTTTCTTTGATCCGGAACTGTGCTTTCAAGGTGATTTCCAGGCTCATCTTACAGCCCCTTTGGCCTGTAAAAACCCTGCTGAGACCCTGTTGGGCCCAGTCAATACTGTCTGCAGGAGCTCTTAACAGAGGATGGCTGCTCAAACGGCAAGAGCTTTGTCAGGTAATTTACAAGCAAGCATCACACCCATCAGGTAGTCCTCCAGCCAGCTTGGCCTAGCGTCCCTCACCCTCGTGGGTCCAGCGTACTGCATGTCAGGTGGACGCTTCCCTGACCCTTAACCGTTCCTTGTTCAACAGGGTGGAAGGGAGCATCTCGTGAAAGCAAAGGCAAAAATAAAAGCGCGCTGACCCTCAGTGCACCCTCATCTGCTGGAACACACCTGTTTTAACCTCGCCTGGTACACCTGCATCTGTCATTTAGCACAACAGACAAGATGAGGCGATGCCCATCAGCCGTGACACAAGCCCCCTTCCACCCATCCACGCTCGAATCATACAATTTAATCAGAGTGCAGTTGCAGGCACTTAAAGCCATTTGTGTTCGACTCGGCAGCATGGGGGGGTCGCGGGGCTGGGATTTTGAGGTGCTTCCTGATTTGGATGTGACAGATGTGACTGCTGGTGTCTTGCAGTGAACTGCACAGCTCCGTGACCCCTTTTTGCACACTGATGGGCTGTAGCATGACGTCAGCCCCCCAAACAGCCCCCTCAACAGAGTTAAAGCAATACAGTAAGTTGTTGTTGCTGCAATTGTGGTCTACGGTCATTTCTGTGTAGGAGTGCATCAGAGTACTCGCTCCTTTTAAACCCATCCGTTTTATTCGGGCAGGCGGGGTCACTGCGTCATTCACCGAATGTACATTAAAGGGACGCACTGGAAGCCCGTAATGAGTTTGGCAAGATGGATGGAAACCCACCCCAGCAGCATGGGATCTTCATGTGACAGTGAAATGAGAAGGACATATGTTTTAATAACAGGAAATCAATTTCTCTTTATCTGGATCCCGTTGCCCTTTTCTGCGCATCGAATTCAAGATCTCTCCACAGATAGTTAGAAAAAGTAATGACACCGTATGCATGTTCATTGAAGGCCATTTATCTGCGCCCGAACACCCCGTTCAGTGCCCAAACCCAGTCTGATGCAGATTGTACAAAATGGATCACTAATTATTTTTCATCTAAAGAGATCTCTCTCACACACACACACACACACACACACACACACACAAAAAGAGCCACATGGGAGGCGTAACATCACATTTAGGCTTTTGGTTTAATGTAATGCAATGGGGGGCATCCAATTTGCGGTGTGGCCCCCGAGAGACCCCTTGCATGCGAATAACCCTCCTCTCTGAACTGCAAGGTGAGAGTTGGAGAAGAACAAAAGTGCGCCGTACCGCGCTTAGCGACACCCTCGTTTACCGCTACAGCGACCCTACGTTCTCACAGCACAATGGAGGCTGGGGGGGCACAGGGGTAATGGAAAGAGTCTAATTGCATTTCCATCGCCAGGGGAAAAGCCGAGGAAAGGGGTGAGATTGCATCTCGATTTGGCGTCTCCTGGAAAGCCATCTCACACCTCCCAACCACAGCGAGCACCACTGTCCTGTCCGGCACTGAACCTGGAAAGCCGACTACGAACTCTGCGCTTTTAAGCTTCGTTTCGAACCACGGCGTGATCATCTACGGCTTACAGTCCTCAAGTATTAATTACAGCCAAACATTCATCTACGATGTCGAGGTCCGCTGAGCACGGCTGTGCACAAAGAGCCTGTCATCTGATGCTAAATTTCAATTACTGACACACTGCTCGCGGAAGGCATTATCTATTGCATGTAATTTATAAGAAACAGACACAAAACAACTGAACTGAGTACAGGTGTCCCTCAAGTGTTTGACTTATGAGATTTGGTGTATACAGGTGAAATTACTCAATACTGTTAACAAATGTAAGGTTGATTTTTTTTTTGGACAAGAAACAAGAGCCAAGTGTGTGGGAATTTTCAACGTTTGCCCCGGCAGCTACAGTACTGTACCAGTGAGAGCGCATCTGTGATAGAGCAAATCTGTTGGGTTCCATTTGCACGAGTGTCATTTGTCCCTTACTGGACGTACGTATATAATAATGTTTTAGTAAGTGACAGTATGAGAGAGTTGCGCGCGTTTGCCGTCTTCTTAGTTAAGTAAAGGTTGTGAAAACGTGGCCCAACTCTCGGAACCCTTTTCTATTATTTACTGTGGCGGTGCCGCCGCCCGTTCTCGTCCACAGTCACTGCCTCCGCACTTGGTTTCAAGTTGTTCTCGGCAATTCTTGAGTGCAATCTTGTCATCTCGTCAATTTTTCTATTTCTACCTATTATTCTATCTTTCTTTTTCTTTACTGTATATTATTAATTAAAATCAAAACGTTATTTATCTCCATTTTGATGGGTTTTGGTGTTATTTGAGCAAAAGTGGGGCTGATTTTTTGGGCCAAGGAGCTCTCATAAATGTTCCTAATGAAATTAATGGCAATAGCATCTGTGACCTACAAGATTTCACTTTACAAGCTGATTTCCAGGAACAGATTACGTTCGTAACAAGGGGGGGTCAACTTGTATGACCTTCTCTCGAGTAGGTAACAGACGACGCCACCCTAGGACTTGAACCTGCAGCCCTTTGCTCCAGTGTCTAGCAAAGTATCCTGCATTTTTGTAAACCAGCAGCACTACTCACACCAATGGCAAACACCTCCTGGCCCCTTCCTCTGGGATGGAGTGCAGGTACTTAGTTTAACCACCGCAAGTGGTCAGAGAAGTCCCAACTCGCCCATGTAACCAACCAGCCAGCACAGCACAGCTCGATCCAGAACCTTGTGGGCTGCCTGTCCTGTGATGACCGTGTTGTAACGGGGTCATTTTGGTTCCTCCGCCAAAGCATCAGGCATGCAGCTCTGAGTTATTAATTCCTCTCACACGGTTTGTTTGCTCAAGCATCACGACGTAAAACAGAACAATACAAGCATTTTTTTTCCTTCTCTGCCGAGGCAATAAAAACATCAACCTTATCACAACACCCATTTAATTTCTCATTTCCCATTCATCTTCTGGTCCAATTCCTTAGCGCGCTACAAGATAAAATCATTGGAAAGGAAGATTTTATCACAAATGGCTTTCTGTAACACAGCCCCATCTGTCTTGTCACTGTGAGATTAATAATTTTGGAGGATTAATACTATGGGAGCTGGGACATTAATGCAATGGGAAAGAATGCAAAAGGTATAAATTTGGCATGCTCTTCCTCTCTATCTTTCTCTCTCTCTCTCACACACACACACTCACACACACACTCCTGCTTTCCCCACAGAGGCAAAGCAAGCAAAGTGAGGTAGTTCACCTCACTGCCCAGGGTGTTGCATGTAAAAGGGAAATCGGGTGTTTTTGAAATTCATCCTGAGGGGGCTCACCCTCAGCCTTCAGTGTCCTCATACCAAGGTCATTGCATTACTCTTCAAAAGCAAAAGCAGACAGGGCAATGGCACTGCGCTGACATGGTGTAACCATGCCAACACACACCTTCCACATACACTGCCACTGTCTCTCAGACCCGCCCGGCAAACATGCCTGTGGAGCAGCACACGCGATGCAATAACCTCCACCTCGACAGCTGAACTCGCATCCCATCAGCTGGACCCTGTTCCACACCTCCTACTGATTTTGTCTGAACATTACACACACACTAGACACAATGTACTCTGGACCATTTCACAGATGCTACTCGCCCCCTCTGACAGGGAGAAAACTCATCTGCTTTACAGTCAGCAGCAGGTAGGGATCAGGTGGGGTGGGAGCAGGCAGGTGAGCTGAAAAAGCCACACTGTGGAGATGACTAGATACTATACACAGACTTTGTATTGCATTCACCTTCACAAAGACATGTAAGCAAGAGTATTCATGCAGTTAGTGTACATGCGTGCATGCGTGTGGACACAACTGCAACGTTTTTCATTCTACTGCTGTGCTCAAGCTTATGAGTAAGACTGTAAACAACCTGACATAACTTTATACATTTTCATTTCTTGTCTCCTTAATTCCCCGAGGCCCCTCTTAAAAATAATCTGACCACCAATTTAAAGCATTACCTCTTGCGAAAGCATTTATTCCTTTCTACTGGAGACCGTGAGGTTGCGGCATGGTCTTACTCACACTCGTGCTTTATGAAGGTTACCCACTATAAGAAGGAAGTGGTGGCATTATAAAACTCTGTCAAATGGCTCTGAAGACCATTTGCTGAACATATATTTTGATTATTGTCATGACAAAAGGGTGGTTTCCAGCTGAAGTGAACGGGCTCCAAATTGATTCATGGACCCTGAAAATGTCTTCCCTTTGGGTTCCGCTGCTATAAATCACCGCAGGACTGAGCTGGCGGAAAATGGCAACGTGTGTGTGCACGTTTACCAATCCCTTTCAGGATGTTCTGCCTGTGTATGGGCAGAAGGGGAGAATTCAAGGGCCAGACCTTTAAGCAGGTATTGTACTCTTACCACACACAACAGATGAGATAGTAGTTATATAGATTTGTGAAGAAACTCTTTTTCGATGCTCACTCTGCTGATGGTTGTGCACTGATAGAATGACAAGTCTTAATACCCTACCGGAACTGTCATTAGGAGTAAAAGGCTACAGAAGGCTGGGCCAGAAGTGGACAAACACCAATGAGCCACCTGTTCTGTCAAAGGTGGGTGGTCAGAGCAAGGCCTCAACTTTAAACATGTTCCAAAGAACAAAGAATTATGATGTGATATGCACAAGTGATCGTGCTGCTTGCATATCAGTGACACCAATATGTTTCCACTCACCTGGCAACACAGTGAGCTGACAGTCACTGGAAGCTAATGGCAATTCCATAATGAGAAAACCCAAGTGACCCTGCAGCCAACCTCTCCACAGAAACACATGTTTTTGCAGAAGAACAGAAAAACCTCTGCTTGCAGCTTTTCCACAAGATAACTATAGGAAGTTTAATGAAGCAAGTGGCCTTGAGATGAACCCAGGCACTATCTATATCCAGTCTCACTCTTAATGCAGCTAGTTAAGCACTGTCCTAACTAACTCAAAGCAACATGGCCTCGAGGCCAGAGATCATTGCTGTCTCAGTGCCTGCCTGCCAGAGTGAACACTTCAACCTTTGTGTGCCCTCCAGGCATGTTCATGTTTTGTGTGGAGATGTCCAGCTAAGTAGTACCCTTTACTGGGAAAGCTATAATGGGCTCCCCTTGAGCAACAGGCGATGACATCAGATCAGTTACCGTGCGTCTCTAAAAGTGATGACACCATTTCTAGTCCGGACGCAAGATAGCATTGACTCTCAAGGAATTGTACACTGGATGCCCTTATTCATTACTTACTTCACATTTCTTTGTATTTGTATTCAGAGACGTCCAGTAGTGCCATCGGCTCTGGTTTACTAGGAGGAGAAGAATTGAACGTTCGGATTGGGATTGTGCTGCAGGACAGGTGGGACTGATCGATTGAAGAGGTGGTCTCAGCCTGTGACAGAATGCTGACGCCTGAGTGCCCTTGCTGCAGGGCTGCGGTTACAGGGTGACCGATGGGCCCCTGTCCTCTGCACAGCCGCAGGCAGTTTCGCAGAGTGGCGGTTTGGCTCAACAGCATCTCCTGTCCTTCCTCTAAGGATATTACACACAAGGTGTTTTCTGGAGCCCGGCTCAGATTTTAAAACTAGACGCTGCTATCAGTATTTATCATAGTACAGAAACTGAGTGAAGGAAATTGCTTTTTTGCTTGTTCCCTTGACAGAACAGATTGTGAATTCATATCTTTCTGCTAGCTGAGAGTAAATGAAGTCATGCATGTGTGGGCAGGGTGCACAGGTGGAGTGTCAGGCGTCTCTCCAAACTAGTGGGTTTGGCTTGCTTTCAGTACCTGTCTGGTCCAATACACCTCCCTAGAAGAGGGCGTGAGGCACGCTGGTGAGCCAGGGACAAGGAGGTCCTTACTAAACCACCAAAGAGTCCAAAGCTCAGTGTCCGGCATGTGCAGCCGCTCTTTTCGTGTTCATTTGCCAGGCTGCTGTTCAGAGCCACCAGCAGCAGCAAATAATCCTGTGGCTTTTTGTCCATCCGGGTCAACTGGGGCAGAGAAACCATCTGAAAGTGAGATATGAGGTCCACCATCACTATGTACAATATTGCCTGGAGCATCTACAATGAGGTGAGGCCACCCTGCAGAACAGACTTGGAGATGTCAAGTCCTATCCATCACTCCACATTGTTACTTGCATTCTTTCTTAAAGACCAGATGGACATGAACGCTCCTGTCAGTCAGTTCTGATACGTCAATAAAAATCTGCACTTGCGCCTCGAGAGGGTATTAGCACAGTCACTACAGCAGTTTGGTTTCAGTTCCATTTTGAAAGGTTGAAAAACAGCCAACATACGATTTTCACATTCCTCGTCATTCTTTTTTGGGTCTATTCACTTCTTGAGCAGATACAAAGCAACATCTGCATGCAGTAAAGCAAACAGAGAGCTTTATCCATGATGAAGTTACAGGGCTGCAGGCAATGTGTGAGGAACATCTCGGAACCCAGTGGCATCTGTGTCCCAGCTGCAGACTCACTCGAAGGGAACTATAGATACGATATGAATGATATGAGTGACAGGAATGACAGATAACCTCCAAAACAGGAGTCGTGAAATAAATTCGTGTATCGAAAACCGCATCAAGATGAAGTTCAATGAAACAGCCCCTGTTCATGCTTTTGTCCATCTGGCAGCAGCAGGACAGGAACAGTCCAATAAGGGGAAGCGTGGCACACAGGCACGCCGGATGCCACTTTTAATTCCCAGCTCACTGTCCGTGCATATTGCAGCTTAGGCTTCTCAGGCCAGCGACCTCCTGGACCCTGGTTCCTTAATCCACTGCAGTAATGGTAGCAAGGTAAGATAGAGTAGGGAAACAGGGGAAGGTTAATTGAAAGGAGGCATCATAATGATATGTCCACACAGAAGAGAAGTGCTGAAATGCTCCCAGAGGGAAGTCTTAATGAGTAGCATTAAAAATAATTAGGAAAAGCAAAAACAGTCTTCCGCTAAATAACTCCCCCCTGGGTCCGGAAACTCCTCATCTGTAATAATAAAAGTCGTGTCTGCTTTCCTCGTGGAAGGAAGTTATCAGCATCAACCTCCCTGTAATTGGACGTTATGAAGTGAGAGAGTGTTGGCTGGTTGCTGCTGCAGGAGCAGGAAATCCTAGTGTTGCAGCGACAGGAAGACAGCTGCTGGTGATGCCCCATCAGCTCTGCTCCCGGCCACAGCCTCGACATCACGAACAGAGGGGAGCTGGAACTACCCTGCTTAAAACGGCTCACGTGCTTGACCAAAGTGGCCAGCATCTCCGTGGATGAGGCATTCTATTAGACAACTGGTTCATCTAAACTGACTGTTACCTTTGAGCCCGTATTATTTTTTTTACTGCTGGATAATGAGCTGAACTTCTTGAACCAGAATTCACGTACAGAACATAGTTCCTGTCCACTAAGTAACAAAGTATGCAGCCCTGGTTCCAACAGCCTTAGACTTTAGACTATAGACTTTTAGCTGTCTGCATTTTCTCGACACCAAGTAGAAACCTGATCAGGCATATGGTTTTCCCAAGCAAATCGGCACTTTTAGCCAGAAAGCTAAAGTGATGACATGACACCCAAACAAATAAATGAATATTAACCTTTAAATGTACTGGAACTAATAGGAGGCCACGGAATTTTACGTCGCTATTCTGTTATGATCACACAGCAACAGAGTACTACCCTCAAGCCATCCGGTCCGGCCACAGACACTCGGTAACTGGTAGTCGGGCTTCACGCTACTGCACGCACCTACTGCATCTCAGAGAGGAAATGAACAAACAAACAATGGCTTCCTGGGAAGCAGAGTAATAAATTATTTCCACAGTCCTTTCACTGTGACACAACAAGGAGACAGACAGCAGGACATCACTGTCTCCTCTTCAGCACTTTCATTGCGAACGCTTGAATTCTTTTGTTCTCCTTTTGGTGAAAAGGTTAAACATCAGTATTAGAAGATCCCAAATAGGCAGAGGGGAAGGCTTTAGATTTGTTCTGTGATGTTTTATCTTCACAAGTGCAGGCTTGACGGCACCATGGAGCAAACGTACTGGGTGCAAGAGACACATGATGGACTCCTATAGGTTTCCTGATCTCACACTGTGTCTAATGGGCGCCACTGTTCTCCGGAGAAACGTTTAAACTGCATTAATCGGCAACAGAATCCATCCCAGCAATGCTGCCCTTTGATAAAGCATTAATCCCAAACCAGAATTACCCACTCTTTTTTTTTTTTTTTTTTTTTTTTTTTTTTTTAAAAAAANTCTTTTTTTTTTTTTTTTTTTTTTTTTTTTTTTTACTGTCAAACAAATTAAAGGAAAAACCACATAACTGAAGATTGATATTCAAGTTTTTGAAGTGTGCAATAAAATTAAACACACAAAAGAAAAGTGTGGTTTGAATCTGTGCTTTTCCATTTGCTCGCAAAAGTTTCCACCCATTAAAACAATTATGATATTGTTTGCTGGAACGCACTTTGTTTGCAAGGTGTTCACAAATGATAAGCAAAGACACGTTTGTTTGGGACTCAGAAAAACAAACTTAAAAGAAATGATGGCAGAGATATTAGGACCAGACGATGGAGGGTGAAATTTTCCCCCGTAGCTCTATATTCACGCAAAAACGTCAGCAAACTGCATTTCACAGCCATAACCAGATTAAGCTGGGCGACCTTTAGCATTTCCCTGCGAGACCGGGATAATGGGGACAGAAATGGGTCTTTCCTTTGGTAATGCTGTGCCAGGCACAGCTGCACCCCGCTTCCCGTCTGGACCTTTGATGAGTGGGAGGACAGCAGATATGTGTAACTCATATTCTTTATCCGTTTACTTGCTTTCCAGTCACCGCTGATGGCAATGAAAGAGGGATTAAAAAATCTAATGAGATAAAGGCTCTTTGCGGCCGCCGTGGCAGGACGGCAACTGCAGGGAGGCCTTTGAAATAGCAACTCAGCTAAACACCTCGGTGCAATTCGGAACAAAGCGACCTACGGCGGGGCGCAGGACTCGTTCTTTATCGCACGCGGACAGAAACGCTGCGGCTGAGTCCGTCCCCGATGGAGAACGTGGGTGGCTGTCTTGTCACCTGCACCATCGTGTCGGGGTAAAAATCACAACTTCCCTGCTAGGTGAAGTGCACTGGAGGATGTCGAACTGCACAGAGAATACCTGCGATGAGAAACGGCGGTTACTTTGCAGCCCGCCCCCGACTCCTGTTCCTTCATTACCCAATTAAAACGGGAACAACGGGCATCTCTCACCACCACGTCCTTGTTTAGCCACTGCTGTCAACCACAACTTGGCACTGTAATGATCCTAAAGTGCCTAGACAACTAAAGCAAAACCATTCCTGGAACTCTCTACAACCACCATGCCCCCTACCGGTCCCACCTCAATACCACTGCGGCCACCTGGGTGGGCTACGTGACGGAGTGCCGACGCAGCCGTGTCACAAATATGACACCCTGGGAAAGTGGATACAGTGTCGTTCCCCGCTACACCTGCCCACGCTTAATTTAATCCCGTCGAGGCTGATTAAGTGCGCTTGGCTCCTGCTTTAAGCAGATGGTTCAGACAAAGGCCAGCGAGGTGCGTGTTTCATCATACGGAGTGCAGAATTAACTTAATAACACGGAATAATTCATTTCAAAATTATAGACATTATTCATCAGTCATGTCATCTGTGTCCCACAGTCCAGGCTATCTGCTCAACCATATTCCCATTACAGAGAAAGAGGAGCGTGCAGTGTGAATGTACAGCTTAGCACTGATTTAGTAGTCCTGTCTGAAGGTTCAACATGAAGGATGACCCTTAAGGGCTGGCTGTGAAGCCCCACGATGGCGTTCGTTAGTTAAATTACTGTGATGAGCAGACGATCGCTGCGGCACATTATGAGCAACGATGGAGGGCTGCGCTCCTTTGTCAGGCTGCACGAGCTGCTGTTCCTGGAGTTCACCTTAGGGAACGATTCGCCGCAATATGACATCATCGGGCGAAGGGTGATGGCCACTTCCTTCAACTTTCCATTACACCACCCCTTCCCGACTGCTGAGACAGACTGCATCTTCAGCACAGAGGAGGCCGAGATGACTAAGCATTTCAGAACACCAGGCATGCACTTCTCCCTGGTACAAACGCGAGAGGAGCTTCAAAGAGATGGAACAAGAAAGGCACAACAAGAAAATGACAAATCGGGGAACGCGAGGGAGCAGGGCGCCTGGGGAAAAAGAGACGCCCAAATGAAGACGTCAGAAGAGATGACGGGAAGCGGGGTAACAAAATGAACAAGTGATAAAAAAGAGATCTATCAAAATATACAAGAATGGATAAAATGAACTTGTGTCAACAGCAGTAACTTCGCTACGGAGGTGAGGCCAGTAGAGGGCTCCACCACCAAAGGAGCGACGCACTGATCCACACCAGGGACCGGGTGCATATTTGCTGCACACGCTTCTTGGCAATTTTTCACCGTGTATATGAATCGCCGGCACCCCGTCTGTGTGAAAAGTTGCCCAGCCCGAGTTCTGGTGACCCTGCCCTAATCTCTGCTCCTCATGGCAGGAATGAAATGTGGGTTTATCCTTCCACCTCGACTGCCTCCAAATAATAGCTGGCAAAGGGCTGCAGCTAATGAACATCTGATGACAGCTAATGAAGAGTCAATGCCGACAGCGTTCTTCATTGCGGCATTCTATGCCACTGTGGCCCTGGGCGAGGTCAGGCCCACCTGAGAGGCTATTTTCATGTACATTTTTCTCCTGATTTGTTGTTGCAGTATGTGCCGCAGTTACCTGTGCAATGAGATGAGAGCAGCTTTAATTCTTTGCACTGAACTTGAACTTTGTATTAAAACAACACAGTCACTCAAGTGTCGGGGCGTCATTTGTCTAACAGTGATGATAAATGAGCAATTTGCCTTGGTGTGACTCCAGAAATGCACGTACTGTTCAAAGCTGTAGAAAAGGCACGGTAGAATGTGATCTTGTGACTTTGAGGTGAACCCTTAACTTTGCCGGGGAGGGGAAAAAAAGTGAAATATCCTGTTTTTTGGCCCACGGGGAGGGTAGCAATACACTCTGCTTTGAAAGTCCCACGATTTCTGTCCCCATCATTCTATAATTCAGATCTCATTAACAAGATTTAACAACCTTGAAAGTTCTCCGTGGCAATAAACTAACCTGTAAATGTGAATGACATGACAGGTTGATCATAAATCACGATTTAAAGCGTTAATAATCCTCACCATTCACCGAAAAAAATTCCTGAGCTCTCATTTACTTTCAGGGAATTTCCACACTGGCTGCAGCAGCACACAGTGACCTAGAGCCACCGATGTCCGGCTCTTGTGGCAACGTCACATATTGCTGCTAACATGTTAATAACTCTGTATCTGCCATCAGGGGCACAGTGCTGCTTTCATAAACAACAAATCTCATATCAGGTAAGAACATTCTTGGAGAAGCTTTGCTGAAACACTGGATGACTCAACAAGCTCTCTGCAGAACACCCCCTCTAACTCCACCTGTCCTGAGGCAGGTGGCAAAGACTCACCAGAAAATTAAAAACCAGGCTGTAAATGAGTGCATAAATAGTCATCAAGCAGGCTTGATTTGTTTATTCTCACAGAGGCCATAAATCAGTGCAAGAACAAAGGCACTCAGCAAAGATTTGGCCAGCTGATGTGGTTCCTGATGCCGTCAGGGTCACAGCACCGCCCTGTTTTGTGTAAGCCAGTGACAGTAATTTCATCTGTGCATTTCAGCCCTCATAAGAAAGAAAGAAATAAGAAAGAGCAGTTGATGCAGTGAGAAAATGTTTAGGATGATATCCTGCTCTGTCATTTAGAAACTAAGTAAACCCAGAAACTTTTTTTTTTTTTTTTTTTTTTAAATATGATGCCAGACCCCTCCTTACTATGATAAATGATATATTGTATGAGCACAAAGGCTTTGCCGGAAGACGAACGATCACTTATGAAAAGCACAGACAAAATGGCAAGAGGAATCAATAGAATATAAGGCGCTTAACATATAACAATGGCAAAAAGCACGTGGACAGGGACCCTCAAGTTAATCCATCAGGTAGTGTATTGATCTGCAGAGAAAATTCAAAACGAATGAAAAACCCAAGATGCTCAACACATTCTTGACAGATTTTTGAAAATATATTTGCAGAACTGAACAAAGCAGTATCGGACTTCTCGGCATCAGCCTCTTTGGATTGATGCTGCATTTGATTTTTTAATAGGAAGGGATCTGAATTCCCAGCATGCCAAGCAACGTCTCCCAGGCAATGAGGTCCCTCCCACACTTCTGCATCACTGCGATTTCCAGCAATTCACACACAAGCATCACCCCAAACTCCCAACCCAATCAATTCTGCTGGACTTAATCTCCTTTCACAGAGGACTTCACGGGGCCTGGTGAGATGTAACAAAAGCAGAATAAATTATGTTTTGTTCTGGCTTAATCCTGCTTGTTCTGGGGTGTCAAGGACAATGACCCCCCCATAGTTGCGACCTTTGACCTACCCAATGGTTATTAGTTACAAATCCCAATGAATGACACTCATATTCTTGCTGATCTGCAGTCAGTGGTGGCTTTCTGTTCCTCGGTGCAATCTTACAGAGTTAAATGCAGGTCTGGTACATAAAAAAAATTTTTAAAAAACAAACAGCTGGAACAAATCCCTGCAAGTCCAAAACAACCAAACCTTCTGAGGCTGAGGATGGATAACACATCCCTACATGTGGGGATAGGACTTACCACAAAAGATGATCTAGTTTTCTTCAGAACAAATGAACTTTTGCAACAAAAACAACCGCTCAAAGAGGGTTTTATCAGCGCGCTCTGGCTGTTATCTAATTACCTTTCTCCAAACTAAGCAAAGAACCCCGAAGAGATAATGACTAAATGACAGTGAAAAAATGACAACACACACTCAACTCCAGCTGCAGGCAAAATCACTTAGTCATGTGGCGCTAAAAATCTAGCCCTGGATCTGTTTCCCCCACACGCAGAGGAAACAGCGATCAGAGGGATAACGCCGCCTGCTTAAAGTTTTAAACCTTGTGATTATAACATTTGTAATCTTTGAGCCGAGTTCATTGCTGCGATTACGCCCGATTCATTTCACATAAGCGCAGCGACTCCGTAAGAAGGAAGGGAAATCCTCTGGAAATCAATAAAAGGGCGTTAGTGGCCTAAATCATTACGTGTACTCTTGGATAAACCTGTGCGTAAAATACAAGGGTGCAGAATTTTATAGTCAGTGTTTTCCTGGCTGAACTCGATTCTAAACAATAATGACTTTTTAATGTGAACCTATGATTACATTGTCATGCTGAAATACGAGGGCTCCTGACTGCTTTGGAGACGAGGGGCCACTGTGAATTACTACAATGGTGCACATTACACCGTGGAACCAGGTGAAGCAATCTTCATAAATTCAAATCTAATCTTCAATAGCCCTGGCGGCCTCGACCTGTTGCTCTGGACGATATGTGTGTAAACAAAGGCTCTGTTTTGCTGGTTGATGTGTTTTCTTTTGCAACAGTAGTCAACTTACCAGGGATGTTTGGTAGTAGAGCCACGCTGGGGGTGAACTGGGTACACAGGCCATGGTGCCACCTCTCTGGTGCCGTTTCAGTGCCATCGCTTTGTTTGTTCTCACCATACAACACCTGCAAGAGTACAATAAACATTGGAAGGAGGGAAAAATTAAATGTCCAGCATGCGTTAACACCAATTCCTGTCACTCTGGCTGTCAAGGGCCAGAGTGAACACCCACCACCAGGCCAAGACCCCAAAAAGAAGGTTAAGCTCAATCAAGCAGTGCACTTTTACAGCCCATGTCTTGTTTCTATGTGCTGCCTCACGCTCCGACTGGTACCACAGTGGGTCACATATCAAGGGAATGACCCCTGGTGGCAGAGCAGCTGTGTGACGTGACCGGCCTGTTGAACCTCCTGCTGCTGTCATCCAGTCGCCCTCCGTCGTCCAGTCTCAGGTCAAAGGTTCAAGCTCACACAGAGACAGGCAGTTACTATTCATGTCACACAGAAGCGGTAAACAAATCAAAGCTGAAAGACAATGAGCCAGGAGGCAGACTGTGCCACGGAGCCCTCGTCTCTCCAGCATTCGAGATGATCAGCTCAGACCTTGCCTTCTACCGGAAGGCTTTACAGTCTGCATGACGTACTTTGCCTTTTCCACCTGAGACTGCGTGCGAATCCTGTAAACAGCTCACGGCTTGCCAACATCCTCATGGGCACTAATTTTATTAAGCATCAGCCAGCTTCTCATTAGCCACAGTGTTTGCTGATGTACTCAGAATTGAGGAGCCAAGTTGTCACAAGGACAAAGTGAAAGTAATATACTCTCTAAAGACCGTCAGAAGTGTGCATCACTGCCATCCCCAAGCTACTTCACAAGGTACTGAGATTTGTTCCCCCTTGTCACCTGGTTCCCTGGCAGGAATGTACATTTAAGCTACTTTTGTGCTAATATATCTGCAACACAAAGTGTTTCATACAAGACTGTGAAACCTGACACAAAAGGACATGGATATAAAGTACAATGTACCTTTACATTTATTTCGCTGATGCTTTCCTCCAGGCCGATTCACACAGCAGGATAGTTGTTACAGCAGCAATTCAGGGTAAGTACTTTGCTCAAGGCTACTCTTCAGATGGTGGAATTTGAACCTTGGTCCTTCCACTGAAAAATGGTAGCTCTAACCACTATGCCACCTGTTGTCCAAATATGACACCAAAGGTGGACTTAGGAAAGTCTGAAAGTCTGAAAAGGTGGACTTAGGATTCTTGTGGAACTGAAAGAGGTGGACAGTATTTTAAAGCAGTTTTACTGATAACAGCCACACATACTTCTTTTGAACCCACCACTCTGAACATCCTACTTTCTCCTCGCAATGTCTACCTCAAGCAATCATTAAATCCATATCAATAACTCTCTAAGCGGTCTAAATAACTGATTTCTGTACTTTTAGAAATAAAAACATCCAAACTCATAGACTGATACCCAGACTGATGTGGATTTGAACCCAAACCCAACCAGGCATCAGCACGGCTGTGCTGCAGTTACAAACATGTTAATATTATAAGCAGCTCCATAGAAACACACCAAGAAGAAATTAGCCACACTTCAGTTTTGCTCTTTTCTTTGCTTTTTCAGGCAAGAACACTTATTTAGGAAATGGTTCCAGACAAAATAAAATAAAATGAAAATGTAAGAGTCCAAAAATATTAAATAATGAATAAAGATGCCATAAAGGGTACAAATCTGGGTTTGGGAGCAATCTCCATGTGCCATATCTACACAGTGTGGTATAACCCAGGTGTCTTACATTCGGTTATTCTACCCCACGCCCCACAGCTCGTGTCGTTTTGTAGTGATGCTGTGTGAAAAATGTGAATCCCTCTAACCAGATGTTTAATCTGCTTGAGAACAACTTGCCAAAAAAGACAGAGGCATTTTGGAAGCACAGAGGGGATTTTAAATCATGTGTGATGGATGGCTACAAAGTGGTCATTCTCATCTGGCACTAATATCGTCGCTCAACCATTGTGTTAAAAAGATGCGTCTTTCCAAAGGACAGATGGTCCTGGTCCACATCCAGGCAAAGCCACCTTAAGCCTTCATGTTGGATAGTGCAGAGTGGCTGGAGGTGACAAAGACAGCCCCGATAGCCAGCAACCGAGCACTTTTACTGTTTGTACCCTGCAGTAACTCACATTTCATATAGAGGCTGAGTGAAACATGACACGACTGGGATTTCACAGCAGTTTCACTCAACATCACAACTCATACACTAATATTTTTCCAGAAAGCAGGTTAACGCAGTTGTGAAACCATGGACACAAATAAAATATGGATGACCAGTCAGGCCTAATCTATCAAAATATGGTATCAGGCTACAAAACATGTCTTGGTAAATATGGCAGAGGCTAGTTTAGCATGGGCTGAGCAAGTGGTTAGTTTATCACCTTGCAGTAAGCAGACAAGCAACAAGAAAAACAATTCAGGTCTCTCCCGCGGTCAAATTTCCCCATCCCAACCAAGACTCTTACATATAATAAACTAATATGTACATTGAGTTGTCATAGTAACCACATAATGGTGCATGGATTTTTTTTTGTGTGTGTCAAAGAGACACACCAAATTTGAAATTTGCACTCCACTGCATCTCCTAGTAAATCACACAACACTTTTGTGCCTGGCCCAAGCTCAGCAGGTAAACTAAGACTCAGTTTAAACTGAACTTCTCCCCTCCATAGGAAGATGTGCACATTATATACATTCACATTTAAACAGCAAGCAAGTTATTATTAAGGTAGAGGAAGCATTTATTGCTTGCAGAGGACAGGGTTATACATCGAGTCTGTCTTCTTGCTGGGGTCCTGCGTTATTTGGGGAAACCGTAAAGCCCACTCATGAATTATTCATAAAGAGCTATTTCACTGTTCAGTATAATGCATACTGTTAAGATATACCATAACAAAAGCTTCTAAAATAAATTTTGTGTCCTGTGTACACAATCTCTTTAATATCACATAGCTGGGATATTAAATGTCCTAAAAGGTCATATTTAAGATCTGGTAAATAAGCAGGTCAATAGTAATTTAAACTGTGCCCTTCCAACTGAGCTTCTAATTTTTTTTTTGCATAAAAGGGTCTAAGGCAAACAAGAACCCAGTAAGTATGGACAGTTCCTATGTAATACTGAGGGCTGTCCCCAGGTCCCCTGCAGACTGGGACTGACACAGTTGAAGGTCAAAGCACCCCCCCCCCCACCCCCAGCCCAGACTGGCAGGCCATGTTATCAGAGAGACTGGACCCCCACTGGAGCACCCACCAGGCACTCCAATTTCAAACAATCCTGATTTTCCAGGCAGACAAACACCATTCAAAATTAACATTTCATTTACATCCTGCAGACACAGGGCTGACAGGGGCTCAAAGTCATATGAACATACCAAAGGGTGAAATAAACCCAAAAACTAAGCTCAGTGGAGCATTTTTTTTTAATATGAGGGCTGGACCTTGGGGCACCGGCTTGGTTAACAGGCTTTGTGGGAGTATATGTATTTTTGGGACAGCCTATACAAACATCCGCATTGCTAATATCACTTTTATATCATGGGGCTGTTAATAAAATAAAGCTAAATACTGTTTAAACATAGCCCCGATATACGCAATTTAACTATAATGCATCCAAAATTTTAACACCACCTCCAAAATTACATAGCAGATGCCAACCTCTAATGCAGAACCAAAACACAGTACCAAAAATTCCTCTGCAAGAAAGAGAAATTCATAATTCACATGTAGCACAAGCAGCTTATTCCTGTACCATACTGCCTTGTGACGGCAAGCTGTAAGGGACATACTTTGCTAATATCCTTTCAGTTTCATGTCTCATGTATGCTTTGTTTGCAGCTGTTTGTGAAGTGTCGCCATTTTAATTTAAAAAATAAAGCTGTGAGATCCCTGTGTGTGTACAGGGCTGCGCAATTCCCAGTGTGCCCTGCATTGTGTGATGCCCTGCACGCTTCTCAGCGGAGCATTGCAGGTGCCACAAGGTGCTTTACAGTGTTTTAGGGATTTTTGGGAAAATTGGTTTGTATGGGCTGGGAATGCATTATTATTTTTCCCCATTTAAATATAAAACAGTCCCCCAGTATACATAATTTTTTGATTTCAGCAGCATTTTCAGGAACCAATTAAGAGCATAAAATGGGGGTTTCCTGTAGTAAAAGCTCATTGTACAACATTTTAAGTGCGTACAAGAAATTAAATCCTTTTTTGTAAGTCAACAACTGCTAGTTATTTGCACATATTTATTCATTATCCACCTGCAATGGTTTGGCATCCATCCAGTCTCATATTCCCACCCACTTCACTTCCACTGAAATGGTAGGAAAGAAGAAATCTGGTTTAAAAAAAAAAAAAAAAAAAAAAAAAAAAACTTCTTCAGTGAGAAAAACCAAATTTCACACCTTGACATGAAATAAATCACACAGCTGGTCCTTCTTGACCTGCAAGAGAAAGCGAGCTCTTTGCATGTGAACCAACAATATTAGACATCAGCAGCCCCTCATCCACTAGCCATGTTCAGTATTCAAGTCATTATTAAATCGCCAGATTGTGACAAGGACAAACTGAAGGTAGTACCATCTCCAAAGACCAAGCAGGCAGGCGTCGGGAGCTGCTGCCGCTGCCACGCGTGTCATCTCATTCAGTTCATTACATGGGATGCAGAGTGTGTGTTTAAGATGTAACATGGTGCCAGGAGATGTGGGCAGTGCAGTGAGCTACAGATGGTTGAAAATGTGAAGAAGTAGCAGAGCATCATTTGATCTTGGGAAGCTCTAGATTCAGGAACATATATAATAGGAGGAAGACCATGGCGATGAGACACTTCCGGGCATCCTTCAGATGTGAAACACACACAGATGCCGTCATTCATTTGGATGGAAAAGATCATCATGAGGGCTGAGAGAACTTGGAAGAACTAATTTTGTGGTTCCCTGCTGGTCTGCCCTCTCTGCTTTTTTCTCAGAGCAAAATCTGATATTTCATTGGGAACATAGTTATCACTGTCATTTTTCAACAGTCTCGATTTAGAGCACAGATTTTAAGGTAGCTGCTTGTTCTGAAAACAACTACCGGTTGATGCATTAAACATGTCGTTCTGGCAAAGAATGCCATTAATTATGCAAATATTGAATTTCAGCTGAAAATGTCGCCTAACAGAGGAAAGGTCCTGCACAGATTCATACCTGCAGTGAAAGAGCCACTTCAAGGTGGAGGGGATGCTCCTTCTAGATCCACTGTTACTTGTTGAATACATTTGCAAACACTCAAAACACACAGAAAATTGGGATTTCAGCAAAAGTACTTACACTTTTTGGCAGTGGAAATGTTTGAATGTTTGTGAACCAGCCAACAGCAAAACAAAAGCAGTACTCAAATGGTGGAGCTGTTTAACACAGGCTGTCAGGCTGCCCTCCATTATACCCTCGTGTTGTTTGGCTCAGGATTTGGAAGAGGGTTGTGGAGCCGATCGGACTGCGAGACCCAGGTCCAGTCTGCCTGCCTCTGTCTGATAAAGGGAGATCATTACAGCCGCTCATTTATCTGGGTGGAAAGAGAACTCGGTGGGCTGCAGTTCTGGACCGACTCACTTGTCTCACTGTTTTTCACCATCTTTATCTCAGATAACGCTGTCTGAGAAAGACAGCTTGGAAGGAAGACAGCACAGAAGTTTCAATCAGTCACATCTTGAACAAAAGCTTGTGCAGTTTGAAACAAACTGGAAATTCGGCAAATAACATCAGTCGTACAATGAAGGACAAAGATAAAGGCAAAAGCCCAAATCTGCTGAGGTTCAGGAAGAGAGTGAAAGGCAGACAAGCATCGCTGTTATTCCAACAGTTTTTCTGCATCAAACCACGTCTGTTTTTATTAGGGGACATCGGTGTGGCTCATCATTGGGTTTGGTGTTTTTAAAAAAAAAAAAAAAAAAAAAAAAAAATCAGTTACAACTAATGGTACTTTCAGCAGAGGATCGGTTGCACCCACAAGGCACTTTCTTAAACAGGAATTTCCTTAGTAAAGGGTCCTTTGTACCACTGCAAAAACTGTACTAACTAGTTTTGTCAATGTGGCCCCTCAGGCCTTCTCACACCCCCCATTTTAAATGCCATTATAGGAGAATTAGAGGAAATGGCACCGCTGCCATATTGCAACCTGATTAAGACTAATAACAATAATAATGTTTGGCATTTTTATCTTCGTGAGCGATGAGAGGTAGGCAGTCCTGCCCATTTGTATGCAGCAGGACGGAGACGACAATGTGGCTGGCATCTCCCGAGCACGTCTGCGACGCACTGTGTCATCAGCAGATGTTCCTTTACATCTAGCCATCTTACATCCAACACGGTGACCAATTCACAGTGCATCACTTTGCTGCACAGTGTAGCTTTTTGAGCCATTATGGGGTTTGAGTTGCACTGGCTGCACGTCAGCACATCCAGGCCACTCATAAGTCATAGTGGCTATTGCTCTCCTTTCTGTTACACTTTAAGGTAAATGGAACGTACTCGCGTGTTCGTTTTCGGAACTTGCAGCTGGGTGCGAGACTTATGGCTGACGGCCCATCACCCCCATATGCTGAATAATTGAAACGGCTGTAATTAAAGGCTATTCTCCCATCGATCACGGCCTAGAGCTGCAATAATATGAAATGCTGATCTCTGCGCAACACCTGTGTATAAAAACCTGATCACACTGCCCCCATTCTCCCCATCCAGCTGCCTGCAGCTGTAGGCCACTAGCTTTCAAGATGCCTTCAAATTTTCCCCCATGCCCACTGGCATTTCGGTATTGAGGCTGGGAGCCTTTTGAGAGTTTTCTGGGCTTTTCCCTTCTGTTGTTAGGAATCAGTCCATTTTTAAATGTCATCCTAACCAATTGACACACGAGGCATGAGTCCAGCCTTGCGGCAGGAACAGTTTCACCTGCAGCCAACAAGCTGAAGAAGGTCACAGTGAGCCTGACGGTTCCAGTTTCTGGAGCATAGGCTCTGTTGATGACTGAACATTGTGCTACATTCTCTTATGAATAAGGGGACCTTGTAAGGGTTTCCAAGCTATGAACAGAAAATTAAAGTGTGGTGACAAGGCCCAGCTACGGCCACAGATTTACCTTTCAAGATTTCTTTCTCATATTGTGTAACCTCACACCACCCAGAACCCTCAGGTCACAAAGAAGATGAATATACTGCAGGCAAACGTAGATGACAACTGTAACACAGTCGGAACTGCATTGGGACACTTTTCAACACCGATGGTCATGAATGACCCGAACAACGACGAGGGGCGAGATGCCTGTAAAACCAAATGCATGACCCTAGATTTACTGACGCCTTAGGTCCAGCACTCAGAGTTTGAGCATGTGATCCTAGGGTGCCGACAGGCCCGGAGAGAACAAGAACGTGAGCTGGTTGAAGAAAAACACTTGTGGGGTTTGTGGCCCTGGCCGTTACAGGCAAACACCCTGCTGCATTCTTCTGAATAACCTGTGCAGCTACTCAGCAGCTCGACTTAAAGTGTGTCACCCACACAAGTGCGTCACGTGACGCACTCGATGGCTGCACCGCGTCTGTCGATAGCTTTACCTGATCCACCACTTGCAAACGAGGAACAAAAGGCTTGGAAATTGTTTGAACAACATTTCTGTTCCTTTCACAGCTCAAAAAGGCGTGATCACGGCGGCTCCGGCAGAACTCTTTGTTTTCTGGGGAACTCGATAGCTGCACACAAAGGGCTTGATAAGGTTTCCTTATAGGCAATCGAATCATTCTGTAGGAAATAATCGGGTTACGAATCAACAGAACAGTACTTAAACAGCCTCTGATGTTATCACAAAACGCACGTTTGATTTGCCTTATTTGATTACCTTATTAGATGAGTTGCCGCATCTCAATTTCCTATCTAACAGAGAGCCGAGGGGATGAGTCACCGAAACCAGGAGGGAGATGTTTATTTTGCCTAACGGGCTCTAAATGGTTCCGATTCATCCGGTTACTGGAGACGCAACCTTCTGCTAGCAGGCTTGCTTTGTTTTCGCTCTGACATCAGCCTCTGTTGAGGCCGAAGTGGTGCCTCCCTTAAACACGCTTGGTTATAGAACTCGATAAGGAAGGGGAAATGTGAAGAAAGACATCAGTGTGGGAAATAAACACTTCTCAGAAATTGCTGCAATCAAAGCGAAAGCCATAAAAAAAAAAACAAAAAAACATCCAACTTGCGTGGCAGAATGAAACGGGAGCTTCTCCGCATTTTACCCCGGCTTTCTGTAGCAAACGACTAAGCATTTTATCAAAAGGATGATAAACACTCCATAGAGGGAAATGGAAAAGGCTCCAAACCACTATCAACATGCAAAAGGGGAAGCACTTCACAGAAGGCTTATCTTAGAAGCGACAAGTACCTCATCCACATTTCTTCGTAACGTGTACCCCCCTGAATCTTCCGGGGTAGAAATACCACGTTGTTATGTTGCTCATTCTCTGACAGGAGAAATCAAATTTGTCCTCTATAAGATGTCAATCAAATGCAAAAGAGCTGGCACAGGCACTCGAATCGGCAGCCCCTGCCGCGACAAGGAAGCGGGACCTCTGCGGCTGTTTGAAGTTTTCCACTCGCAGCAAAGTGAACCGGCAGGCATCACCTGCTGCGAGTGGAGAAGGAAAGAGGACCCCCTTCCTGACGCTATGAATTATGCAACAAAGAGACCTTGATGTACAACCCCCATCACGCCCCCAACCCCCTGTGCCCCTTTGCTAGATTCTACAGTGGCCGCAAATTCTGCCATGGGAGCAGCGCAAATTTGTTGTGTAGAGCCTCCTTTATTTATTAATTTGCTTTCTTATTTCCCTGCTGTCCTGGACTTGCAACACAGCCAAAGGCTCCCAAATATAAATCTCAGCTCAGAAGGAGGCTTGTTTCCCTCAGGACCCCAGAGGGCGCAGCTCTAGTTGATATTTTTGAAGGCTTGCGTGGACAACCGTAACACTACGTTATTACTCACATCACCAGAAAGAGCTCACAGTGAAGGGGGAATGTAGGAGTCAGAATGTTTCTGTTCGTCTTCAGCAGGTGAAGGACGGTATGTCAACGGGTATTTGGGCTCTCCTGCATTTGTTCCATTTGCACCGGCAGTGGCAAACGCATGTAAAAACCGATCAAGCAAAGCATCTCGGCGGCAACAAGACTCGGCAGAGACAAGCAGAGATTGCTTCGGCTCTGTAAGCAGTGATGTAATTGTTTGGAAGTTACAGGCTTCAAACCTGAACCGCAGTTGATACCACGTTTTTACCACTGTCAGTGTGACAGTTCACTGAAGAGCACAGACTTCACCATTGAAGTGAAGACATTTAACCCCAGAGTGTGTCAGTCAAATAAAGTGGTACCATGTTTGTTTGCAGTGCAAAAACCTTCATCCAAAGCAGCTACACAGCACACTTTTCTGCTGCGTTTCGAAGGGTACAATGGCTATTTCTTTCCCAGGGGAGTGGTGCATGATGACATTTTTAAGAAGTGACATGGAGAGCTGGGAAGCCACCAACTGCTCCACCCACGTGCTTCTACCCCTGGGCTGATGGTGTGCAGGTGTCTCCATATGGAGCCCACCCATGGAACACGTGCCAGCATGTGATCTCACCCTTTCTGAGCAGTTACAGGAAAAGCTGGGTTGGGTGTGGAGAGAGTTGCATCTCAAAGGCCAAAACAGGTGTGTAGGTGCAGGGCAGCTACAACAGATCTGCAGTACGCCGTTTCACTGTACCAAAAAGAAGAGAACGTTTTAAGCACCCCCATGTTTTGTGATGAAACCCAGAACCTGTTGCTTTTTTAACATGACAGTATACCACATTCTTGGGGACTTTAAAGCTTAGAGTGCTCACCTACCTCAGAACCCTTGCATGAATTATATCAGCAGTTTGTATGACAATCACTGTCCACCAAAGTGACACATACGACTCCGTTATCCTTTTTTAAAGCTGATATTTTAACGTGACTCCATTGTGCCTCCAGTGAGCTCCACTTACATTTTAGTCACATAAGACACCATCTGCCAGTCTTGATGGGTAGAACTTTGGAACAAGACCCCACCCAATGGGGGTCACAAACACAAGACCTCTGCAGCAAAAAAGAAGCGCTCTGCAGTACACAGCTGACCGGCCCAAAGGACAGAAGGGCAGCAGGTCTGAGGACCCCTGGGTCTAATCCCTGCTAATCCCCAAAGCTGGAGAGGGAGTGAGCTGCCTCTGGCGAACAGGCCCAGCCCGGTCAGGTGTGAAATTGAGTGCGAAACAGGCAGCAGCCGCGATGCAGGACGTGGCATTTCAGACGGGCCACTCTGCATGTATAATGCATGAACAAATATGCACAATACATTTTTACAGTTCATAGCTCTGTGGAACCGTTTTATAGGTACATCAAGTGTTCAAAAGGAAAACAAAGAACAATAGCAGTCAGGCAGATACATGCATGGATGGACGGACCGACACACGAACATGAACACGCGTGCGCACACACACAGACAGTCATTCTAATGTGGTGTGCATCACTCAAAGTATAAAAGACTCTATTCATTATGTGAAAATCAAAAAGATCTAATTACCATTGACTGGAAGGACAATGAGACCAGAATCTTTCTACATTTATATCTTATTTTAAAATAACGTTCATTATTCCAGCATATTCATTATTATTAGGGGGTTTAAATGGGAGACCATGGCAGACTTCTCCTTATGACATTAAGCATTTTCTGCAACCACTGCTGACTAGTCACTGGAGAGGGTCTGGGTGGTCCGCAATGGGGAGGCGTGGACCTCACTACTCCAGAGGGCCCTGAAGGGCGGACCATTTTGTTGTGACTGAAGCGACTTGCTTGTGTCCTGCTCAAGTGTCCTTCACTTGGCATATTCAGTCGCAGGCAGTGTCCTCCGCCTCATGTCACTATTCCCCAGGGTGGCTCCTGATGGGCTCAGCCAGCCTCTGTGAGCTTTTATCTGGATTTACAGATGACTGAGGAGCCTCTTTAGCGCCAATAACGTCCCACTAATGTCATACCCTGCCCTCCTTGCTACCGCAGCACGTGGACCATCAGCCAGACACTCGAGTGGGCACCGATCCTGCACACAGGTCCCCTCATACTGGAACCCAGTGGGATGTGGGGCTGGCCACAGTAGAAGCCCAGAGGATTTCACTAATCTTCATTATTGGAACAAAAACTTTATTCATATGTAAGAAAACAAAACTACTACTACGTGGCTTTGTGTGGAAGTACAACTATGGAGACAGGATCAGGTTTTAAAATAAATTATCCAAAACCCAACTGTAGATCAACCTTCTTTAAAAACCCAAATTAAGGAACCAAAATCAACCTTTTACAATGTGTCAGTAGTGACCATAACTAGAATAAGGTGAAGCAGTTTCAAATAGGTGCTCTGGTATTTCAACAATCATCGGCACACGAATCAATATAGAGGCGTTTTATCCAAACAGAGCACCTCTGCCCGCCCCCCCAGTTTGGCCTTGCTGGATTGAATCCTGTTGGCTGCCTGATGCCCCTCATAAATTATTAAGAAGAATTTCTCATGGGCTGTGGGTCAAGAACAAAAAAGAAAATGGTGCCATGATTAAAAATGTATGTTTCACGAATTCTCCCGGACTCTGCAGTGGCGGGATGGAACAGAGGGGCACGCTGGGATCGATTCGGCTCAACCGTCCGCAGAATAAAAACCGGCACGGCCCAAAAGACGGAACTGAGGTTCCCGCCGAGATGTGTATGGACCACGCAGTGACAGTCGCTACTCGAAGCCTGTGACAAACACACAGCGAACACACACAGCACTTCTTAATGAACCAACTAAAGAGATATGTAAGGACTCTTACAACTACAACCCCCATTAGAAAATCATAATTAATTTTTAAGGAGCATTAAAGATTTATATTTCCCCACCATGAAAAAACTTCACTTTGATAACAAAGGTCCCTCGATGTGAAAAGGAAGTCCGATATGAGGTAATTATATAGCCTGTAAAAAATCATTAGCTAGCAGTTTTAACATCGCGGCCAGCACTTTCAATTAGCCCCCCACACCATAAAGAGATGTCAACCTTGTTTTACGGCCTAATTGAGATTTCATTTTAACGTTTTTATTTATATTTTTGATGGCCAGTCATTCCACAGTGCTAAGCAGAGCTGTTAATGGAGCCCGACTTGCCTGGAGTTACAATAAGATTTACATCCTGCTGAACACTGCCCGATTCCTGGGAAAAGGCAAAAAGGTAAGGATTTATACATTTCCACAAGGTGAATATTAGGATGGATACAGATATTCCTCTCCAAACACACACCTTCAGCATGTAGATTTTTATGGAAACTTCCAAAGTTTCCCAAACCATTTCCCAGGGAGAGGGGATCCCACGGTTCCATCTCTGACCACCAGCAGGACCCATCTGAGCCCCCTCCCTTCTTGTCTCATTAGCTCCCTCGACAGAGGGGCTCTGAGCGGCTCGGCCTCCTGCTCGCTACCCAGAATACCGCGGGGCTGGTCCTTGTTAAGGTGATGAATGTTAACGGTTTGACCGGCGTTTGCATGGCGGCAGCTGCAGGCGGCTAGGAAAGCTCTTAACAGCGCTGCTGTGCCAGGGCACCTTCTTCTGCTCCACACCCTGGCAGCCTGTTGGAATCTAGAAGGAATGTGCCTCTCCTTTCTTCACCGTCTTTTCTTTTCAATTACTAGAGGGCTCGGAGATGAGTAAGACCTCGTCCCAAGTGGGAGATGAGGTACCCTCGGCAAGACCTGGCAGTTACCCTGCTGTAACCTGTGACCATCCTCCTTTGTCCCTTCTCAGGAGGATAAAAAGAAGTAGGAGCTCAAAACAAAGGGCAAGGTTTAAATGCCGATTTGCAGAAGGTTAGAGAAATTAATGCTGCGTTTCTGCAATCAACATCTGTGACATCTTTCACCGAACCTTTTCTTCTGCCATGCTGGGCTGGGTCTCTCCTGGTGCACATAAGTGTTGTACGTGAGCCTGGAGGACAAGACCACTGGGCTGCTGGGCTTCATGTACCACTTGTGCCAACAGGGTTTTCTACCCAGCCTGCTGCTACTATCATTACACACTGTTCATTAGCAGCAGCGCTGTGATGTGGGACAAACTCTTGCCAATGGAAGCTTTGGTGGGCTTTAAGGAATTGTGGTCCCGAATCATACATAATGACTGAAAGATTATCACGGCAGACAGACCTGCCCAGCCTTCCCATGGCCTGAGATCCACCACACCAAGACATCTGCCTGGATGACTGGTGGAATTAGTGTAGTGTGCTTTAGGGAGATGCTGGGGATGCAGAGATCCAGACAGATGCTAGATGAAGGAGTAGGTTGTGATTATAGGGACTGGCCCTCTGTTCCTCCTGAGCTTGAAACTATGGACAGAGCCAGAGCATGGATGCATCAGGCTTTAACCATAGTGAATACTGGCACGTTCCCACACAGGTGGGTGATCATGTCTAGATGACAGCAGCGGCAAACGTGGAGAATTCGAGCGAGATACTAAAGGTGATGAGAGGTCCCATATGAACATCAGTAGTAAAAATACCATTAATAATCAACTAGGGCTCAGTACACTCATACTATAGAAAATGTGGCAGTGGACAGAGAGCAAGAAAGGGAAATAATGGAAAAAAAAATATTACCTGTTCCTAAGACTGTTGAAAGGCTTTTACTTAAACTACATCCACAAAAGTGACATCAAGTCCAAACAAGGATGCATGATGTGGTAACTGCACAACTATTAAAAATATTTGTTAGACACTGAGTCATACAGCTAAGTCTGGCTTAAGGGAGTGAATGAGCGCAAGAGACAGGGACGGAGAAAGAGCGAGCGAGCAATGTCTAAACCAAGCTATGTGTTCTGAGGGTCACAGTGAGTGGTGTGACATACCAAGGGACGGTATGACTGGGAGATCTTTGTCATGGGTCATGCTTACACCAGTTTTATTTCATCACAACGGACTAAGGACCTTGTAACACATACAAATCAGTCAGGTTGGAATAGGATTATGGAAGATTAGGCAATACTCTGGTTTTCAAACCAAAGCCCAACAAACATGAGTACTGCTGCAGAGTAAAACCCTCAAACCAAAGTATTTACGAAACGCTCAAGCTGTCAAATTCACAGCACTCATTATAATGCAGCGAGGGTGTTCTGGGAGGTGGACAAGACAACAGCTATCTTCAGATTTTCCTTTAAAATAATTCCTGACCTGGATACTTTCTTCTAAAGACAACAATTCAAAAGCTTGAACAGAGTCGCTGGTTATAAATACCTGACCTGCACAGCCAACCTGAAGCCAGGTACCGGCAAACAGAACCGCAATGTGCTCAGACAGTTCAGAGCCCATAAAGCAAGCCTACGCCTTTACTAAATTTTAAAAGGGTCAAAGCCAAACACGGACAGGTCCACGTATCGGCCAGACTTATTGCTTTTAGTAAACATGAATTCCATCATCTCAGGCCCCATCACCACTGATCATAACCACTGACATCCAGCATGTGCGTGTATATCTCTATGATTTGATTGTTTTCATGACTGTGAGTGTAAGTATACCGGCATATGTATGTGTGTAGCTGTGCCTTTTGTCTTTATTTAGTATTACATCCTATATTGGATTATCCTTTCTTATTCTTTATCTAATTTTTTGTCTTCCCTGTTCGGTGCACCATGGACCCGAGGATCTTTATTCAGTGCTCCCTTGTATATCTGCTGTATAAAGGTGTTCCGCAGATAAACGATTCTCAAATCTTAAATCTTGAATGAAAGATGGGGAAAAAATAAAGGAATCCTCCCCAGAATTTAAAAGTGAATTTGAAAAAAGCTTCCACTAGAGGGAGACAGCCTTCTTGCTTCAGCAGGAGGCGCAAAACCTCGCTGACCTGCCTTGCAGTTATGGGCGTGCTTAAAAACAGCCCCACTCCTCTGTTCCCACACTGTGACATGCAGTGTTTGAAGGATTTAATTTTTTTATGCAAAAACCATCACCTCTACGTAGCAACCCATTAATCTTCGGTGGCAGTAAAATACAAACACTATTAACAGGCGCTGTTTTGAGGAATAACATTTGCCGAGTGCAGATGGACACTGACAAACAACATCAAAAGGCCCAGGACTGAGAAATAAGCTAAGAAAAATTTTGCCCATGTGCATGTCAGGGCCCCACAAACTATTTCTATTTACAGCTTCTGCCTGTGTATTTCTATACACGGAAACATATGGATCTTATAACTTAGACCTTTGCAAGTTTTCCATACTATCAATCGTGCTTCAAAGGAGCCTGAAAGCAGATTTCTGACATTTCAAGGATGTGAAAACAACAATGTGACTCTTGGATATTTACTGCCAAAGTGTGAAAATTGATTCGGCATATTGAGTGCCCACGCCTCTAGTGAAAAGCGGTGCATGTGGAAAGAGAACCAGATATCGCAGACAGGGGAAATCCCAGAGATTCAATTTCAGCGATACTGAAAGCCATTTCAGGATACCGGGTCTCTGGAATGTAAAGGACAGAGATTACGGACCCAGCCCATTGCAGATACACAGCTGAACCATCACGGGTCCTCCACCCTCCATTTATACCCTCTTCTTCTTCGTCGTCAATTTCCGACACGCCTGGCATTGTAGCTGGCAGCTGCTTCAGTGAGGATGGCTGAACTGAGTCCAAGCCATTGGCACAAGAACCACACAGGTTGCCCATCTGGATTGTGCAAAGTGGAATACAGAACACGGTGAGAATAAAACACATTAACAAAGTCCTAATGAGTTTAAGACCAGTTACAAATTACTCAAAGGTGTGTGCAGACAGAGGGAGGTGGCTGTATGTTACTAGCTGCCTTCACCGCATCTGTCATCCTTACAGAATTCACTCTCCAAACCTGAGAGTCCAAAATCCATTTACACCCAAAACTCATTAATCCACTAGTTATTAAATTGATTAAATAAAAATGCATTTTCAAAGGATGTATAATGATACCTACTTTTTGTTTTATTGGCAAATGCAGAATGATTTTTTGAGGTCAAAAACGATTTTTAAGCAACATTGTGATACCTGGGTTACGAAAGGAAAAGTTTGAGGTGATGTGAGCTTTTGCCGGTTGTTGAGGACCTGCTTCTGTTGGCCGATAAACTGTCCACGTCCCTCCCACTGGCACATTGAAAATGTGTTCCCGTTGTTCTCAATGCTCTATTGGAAATTTTGTACTACTGGGCAGCTGAGTAATTGCATCTGTTTCTATGGAACTCATTAAAATTCTGGTCCCAATTATTGCTCAATAAAAAGGATTCATTCTCATTGTCACATTGAACAATTTGCATTTCTTAACTGGAAATGGTCTTTTTCTGTTAGTGGATTGAATCATTTGCATTCCTCAGCTAAAAGTTGCCTCTGTCTACTGGTGAATTGATTTTGCTGTTTATGTTGTCACTGTGAGCTGAACACAGCATTTCTGTAGCTTTTTGACATTCTAACTAAGGCTTAAAGAGAAAATACACCAATATGGGGCTTATTGTGAAGAACAAAGACTTATTCACATCTTTCCAGCCAATGTTTTTTTCCCCCCTCAACCAAATGTGAGCATTTTAGGTACAACTGCAGATAAAGCAGACAAAAATAAACAAAGAATTTTATCTCTAAAAAGCACAATTTGTTTGTTCTTTATATGCGTCTTTGATTCTCAAGCCACAGAGTTGTAAGTTTGGCACAGAGGTACTTTTCACGTTAAGTGAAGCTTTTGCAGAGTCAAATTCAGTGAGCGCACGCGTGCGCACACAGACACACGTACTAAATTCAACAAGTTTAAAGGTAATAAATCTTGGTGATATGTAATTTGCTATTATTGTCTATGGCTGCAGCATGTGTTGCTCTCAGTCTCACCTGCATATTCAACCACAGGAGCCAGTAGCCATTATACGAGAGCCAATCAAAAAGTAAAGATTTATAAGAATTACACACGACGCACAGACGCAAACACTAGTAATGTAAGGGCGATAAAGCTGGCCAATGTTTTTTCTTTTTCACTTGACTGTGATATTATGTAAGTTATGTAAGTTAGTTTTTACCTTTCCACTGCTACGCTGTCTGACTGACGCAGCACCGGGTAGCTCTGCTAGTTTGACAACCGTAAGGCAACCACAGTTCATTACTTTTACATGACACTGATCGACTTCCCCAACACTTTTCTCCAAAGACAGTGTTACAGTGGCAGAGGGGTTTTAAACCCAGGCGCTTCAACTGCCAGACAGCTGCTCTGACCACCGCTCAACCTTAGTCGCTGACATGTAATTTTAAACACTACATAAAAATCACGGTTTTCAGTACTTAACTGACATGTGCTTTCTCCATTTGGCTAATTTCATTTTTGATCAGAAGTGAATTTAACCAGCAAATACCGTTTTCTCGTCCACTGCACACTTTAGCTTCGGGGAAACCTCAAGTATTCAACCGTCGGCCGGCGCACGAGAGGCGACGAACAGCGTGCAAAAGGCGCAACAGACGTCACCTGCGACCCTGCTAAATTCTGCATATCCGCTCACTGTGTGTTTGTCTTTGCCCTGATTTGTTTGTTAACATCAGAGTAGGAGATGAAAGCAAAGCGGAAGGCAATTAACTGGAGCAGACCTTCTCATAAATCATGTACCAATCATTTGATAATGACTAATTACGACGAGCCTAATTTGCATGTCCCGTTCAACGGCGAGACCCGCTTGCCAAAAAAGCGCAACAAATGCCGAATGACCTGTGATCTGTAGGCTCTACAGGTTGTGGTGAAGGACAGACGCGAAACGGGGCGTTTGCCGTTTCAAACGGCTCCCTAAACAAAGGGCTGCGCGGTAAAGCGCGGCTCCTCGGCCCCCCGGATCCAGCGCTAATGCCCTCCTCTGCGATTGCGAGCGCAAACGGCCGTCTTCGCCCGTGTATAACTGCCTGTCGTCGTCTGGTACCTGACTGCTCGTGCCGGGATTCCAGCAGATCGGGTGACATTTGACGAGTGTAATTACGCTCTACTGACGTGACTCTCCCTGTCTGTGCCACCACAGATGGTGGCAGAAAAACAAGCATGTCATTAGGGAGCTGTGTGCCGCGCATTTTGAGTGCCCTCTTATGGGCCGCCGGGGTGCCGAGGGTGGCGCGGTTCACTGAGAGCGACACCGTGCCCATAATTTCGCTTGGGTCGTGTGGCATTACCTGCGGTGCACGTGAGAACTCATTCCCTGCCGTAAAATCACCAACAGTATGTTACTGCCGGGACTCTGTACTCTCTGTATCTGAGTTTTTGCCTTAAGGGCTCTCGAACATTAATACCTAAATATCAGTATCTGTATTCACACTTTGCTATAACACATTTTTATCAAAAGCTTTTCCAGGTGGGGGTAGAGGGGGAGGGGGAATGTGAGGGGGAAAAAAAAATCAAAATAAATTAAACAAAACAACAAAGAAATGTATGTACTGTAATAAACTGTATTGTATACTGTTGCAGATTTACGTTCTAAAGTCCTAAACATGCGTGCGGCCATGCGGTTTTCTCGCGAGTCTCCTAACCACTGCATTTACTGTGATTTACTGTGTCAGCTTATCAACTTAAAATGACGGATGTTCTTATTTATGTGAAACTATATTTATTCTGATACTGCTCTTTATCGATATACAGAGTAATTCAAAAAGAACTTCAGAAATCTGAGATTTATAAGAAGTATTATAAGAACGTGTAATCTACACCAATTTCTGACCCTCAATGTTTCTTTCCAGGATTTGGTACTTGAAAGTTGTACACATTTCTGCCCCAGTAACTTAGTTACTGAGTAATACATTTATGAAAGTGCCCAATTCTTTTTGAATCATCTGTGTGTATTCACTCTGATCCGGTGTTTACTGAGAAGCTTCCCAATGTATCCCACTGACATTTCACCACAAGCGTCCACGGGGACAGGCATCATCTCACTACCAGGTTTGAGAAAAAGGTCAACGTAGCAAATTACATTAGTCCTAAGGTTGGAAATAATTTCATTTAAATGGAGCTATAAGAAAAAAAATAATAATCTCAACATCCTCACCAGAGAAAACCAATGTACAGCCAACCCTTTGTTGTCAGCCCCAAAGGAACAAGAGATAAAGAAAAAAAAAGTTGGGGCTTAAATCGGGGTGCGAAAGACAGGGACCAGCAGGGGGGTTACAAACACAGGCCTTGAAAGACAGATAAAGCATGTCAAAAGCACCCCGTCACACTACCCACAGCCAATTTCGCGAGAGGCACCATTTGCACCATAAAGACTTCCTTGTTGCCTTTAATGAGGAGCGTCTTTCATAACAAAGAAAGAGGGTCTCTTCTATCAAAAGCCAGCTCTCCCTGCCTCGACTTCTCCTTTTCTTTATCTATGATTAATGGAAGTGTCGTCTTTTCTTCCTAAATGGCATCTTCCGAGCGATAAGCACCGCATGCGTGAGGGGGGTGCATTCAAAACTTGCCGTCGCCACACCAACACCGTGTGTGTGTGTGTGGGGGGGGGGGGGGGGGGGT
>UFQX01000180.1:712367-736351 GCA_900497675.1 Arapaima gigas
GGGGGGGGGGGGGCTGTTGCACACGATGCATTAATTAAATCATGGAGCATAAACATGACACCCAGAAGTCTGCGTCACATCCCAGCTTCCCCCACTCATAACTTGTGTTTCTGTCAAGCTGAATGTAGTGAAGAAAGTGCAAAGCGACAGGTACTCCATACCTGTACACGTCAAGGGCTTGATCTGCTTGTCCAGGGCATTGTGGTTGATAACTGCTTGGTCCGTCCTGCAGTGGCACAGCTCACTCTCGCACACCAGTGCAAACGCAACAGCGGCGGCAGTTCAGCCGAATCTCTGGGTGGGTTTTTGCCGCTCAGAGAACTACATTCCCATTCCCCACATTCACCTCTGCCACACTAGAGTATTCTACAATCAATGCTGAACCATCTCTCATCCTGTATCCTGGCCAACTGGTCCTAACTTTCAGTTCCAGATTCATCTGTCATTTCATTGTACGTTCAAACATTACGACAACTTGCTGCTGTTTTTTTAACAGCTTCCTAAAGCAACAGTCAAATGACCTTGAAAGAGGAGAACTACCCTCCTACTAGAAAAACTGCAGCTGGAATCCTAGGAAAGCAAAGGTGCCTCCTGAGCCTACTTAAATAGCAGCAGTGACAGTTGGGACCATCAAGTGGCAATTTTCCTTGTTGTTGTTTTTTTTTAGATCATCTCAGATCCGCCCACAAGAGAAGCGGCACTGGAGTGCCAGTTCAGTTAAGGCACTGGCATACAGAGATGCACCAGGCTCCTTGGGGCCATGCCACGAACCCCCGTCTGAGGTCCCTCAACAGCTTAGGTGGTTCCCTTGTTCCTAGGAGAGCTATGGCTCGAGTTCCAGAACAATCTTTTCCCAGGTCCAGGGTAACTTGCAGCCTAACGCTCTGCAGACAGTTTAAAAATGTGCAGCAGGACAACTTTTTTTTTGCCTCTTTACGCTTGCGTGCTGCTAAGCACATAAATTTGCTAATATAATGTGAAAATGGGGGAAGGACATATCCAATTCCATTAAAAAGACCATGAAATGCATGGGAAATAAACAAAAGTTTAAAAATAAATACAAATAATGTGAGTACAAAAAATCCAGAGGCTGGAAATATCTTTTCCGATGTTTTGTTTTATATGGAAACAATTTCACAGAGTGCCAGTAAAATAACATAATGCGCTATAATGCAGTAAAAAACACATTGCCACAGAGAGAACCCTTCCTAATAGGCTGTGTCATCTACCAGCACGGCTGCTTTGTTCTTCAGTTCACAACCAACATGAGCTGGCATCATACGTCCCCGAGCAGTAACAGTAAACACGCTTTGGCAATTTCAGGATCTCTGGAAACCAGTCCTGAGATCCTGCATAGAAAAGCTGGTTAAGAATTGTCACAAAACTGGATTAGTCAAACATTTGGCACATAAAAAGGAGGAAACCTATTACTGCATCCTTGACTAAGGTACACGAGTCGTGTCAATAAGTGCTACTGGGCTGCAAATCTAACCTTCAGTGTGCTCTCAGGAAATGTATGTGCCACACATGTAAATCACTGTCACAAACTGTTCAGTTGTGTAATGTGTAAGATTATGAGCTAAGATGCTTTGTGATAACTGACAGTTACCATATTCACAGTACAAGGGTGAATGGTGGTTAACTGTTGCTGAAATACAAAGTCACTGCTTCTGTGCCCATATATATTGAATGGTCTTGGCATACAGAAAAGTTGAAATGACTGCTATTCTTTTCTCAAAATATATGTATTAGGAATACAAAGAAGTTAATAGACTCAGGTGGCACCTCAGCTATATGACCTGTTGGGTCGCCTACGCAAGTACAATGATGCAGAAAAACTGAACGACAATGGGGCACTTCTCCTGAAGATCACTTTTTCAGTCTACAAAAGTGGTGACTCTTCATCCTAGACTCCACTGCAAGATCTTGGCTACCAGACAAGCCCAGCTTCTCTGGTATTCCCATCTGTAGAGCAAGCAAAGGCCTGCAGTCAAAACCCAGTGAACCCAAACGGAGCCAGTTAATCAAAAGGACAAAGAGATCTGCCAGGATCCATCAGACTGTCACTCCCATCATCCTTTGTGGGAATAAAGTGACATAGATCCAGGAACTAATCTGGGATTAGGGAGGACAATACAATGCCTACAACACAGGGGAGGGAAATGGGAATCTCACTGAGGCAGCAGGGCATATCTTAGCTCCGAGTCTCCAGTCTTTGTCAAGTAGCCTTGTTCCAAGAAGCCATTGTGTCCACCTTCGCTTGCAGGCTGTAATCCCATATCAAGAGTTGAAGGGATAATCAGCAGGATTCTTTGTCAGGCGAGCGACTAACCAGTCTGAAGCAGCTTGACTGGAGAATCAGCCCTCCTTCCTCTTTTTTTTCCCTGCATGAAGTCTGGATCGAGGCAGCCATTTTGTATACACCCCTTTGCAGCATCTCAGCCTTGTACCATTTGCGCAATGGAAAGATCGAGCGACTCACAAGAAGCAAATGGATGATATTCACTTAGCATAGACAGTCATAACCACCAAAGACATGCAGGAGGTAGTGAGGTCATTAAGGAATTCAGTGGGAGTAGACTTATTAGATTGCCGTTTCACCTTTTATTAGAATTATCCCTTGGAACCCAGATCACAAGGATCGGTGTGGTCAGCATGGCAGAGTACATTAAAAACAGCTGCATCTACCACAGAAGCTGGTGAAGCCTTCGGTGGCCTTGAAGTGTTGCTCAACACTTTTGCAGTGGGTAGGTCACACTGCAAAAAAAACCTTCCCAAGACCCCCCCCCCCATTGTCACAAATGGATCTGTCAAACTTATTGTTTTCACACCTGCATTATCCTACTTGAATGGTCAGAGCAATTCTAAAGCAATAGTCTATAAGGAAATGATAGCTTTTGCTGGTCTTATAGTTCTTTCAGTGTGAGATTCATGGAGGGTGATTTTAAAGCACATCTCGCCCCTCTTCTGTGCGCCACTTGTCAAATGTGTACCTTATTTGTGCCTCCAGGGCCAGTTTTATTGCTTCTGTCTTGCAGCTCCAATCTGGGTGGAAATGTACTTTTACCTTGTGTTACCCGGATGGTCTGGAGAAAATGTAACACTTTTATTAATTTAACCGTTCTCTGCAATAGAAAATATAGACAGTGGTAAGGGACACATTCCCCATTTGGACATTAAGCTTCAAAACCCCATGGATACTTTAA
Source organism: Arapaima gigas (assembly GCA_900497675.1). NCBI lineage: Eukaryota > Metazoa > Chordata > Actinopteri > Osteoglossiformes > Osteoglossidae > Arapaima > Arapaima gigas. The sequence continues at coordinate 715,574 of UFQX01000180.1, forward strand.
AGAGACAAGGGAAGAGACATCTGATATCCCTTTTAGTCATTTAAAAAAAAAAAAAAACCCTCTAGGTCAACCAGCCAGTTCTAATGCTACAGAGGCCTTGTTGCCACAAAGGTTGAATAATTGATTGAAGAAAGGCAATAGTTAATGTCATTCATGTTTAATTCTTAGCCCCAAAAATGCAAACATTCAAACCATTTGAATTTAAAAGGTGAATAAAAATTTATATAAAAATTGGCTGCTAAATTATTGATCACCATTTCTTCTCCAGTCATAGCATATTTAATTTCCCATTACACCGAGGACATCAAAGTGTTATATGACATTCTGTGGCGGAGCTTGGCTGGGACCTGCACAGATGCTGGCACACCTCACCTAGTGAATTCTAATTCTGCTGCAACCACAGCACCTGCACCACAGTCACCACCCTTTATCTTCATCCACCAGACACGTACTGCGGGAACAACTTGTAATCCTCTTAACTTCATACGAAACAAGGAGACAAACAAACCAAATCCTACATTAAAAGCGAATTAATCAAACAACCCTAGTAAATTCGGCATTAAAGTATTTATTTTGTGTACGCAGAAACGATGATTCCAGAGTCCTTATTAGCATCCCTACGTTCTCTCAACTCGGATCAAACAGTATTGCATCATGGGCCGTGCAGCGCCGCTGAAAGAGCCGACAATGACTTTCAAAGTCCTTTTGTTTCTTTAAGGGTCGGATAATTTTACTATTCTTCAATGATTTTGGGGGGAAGGGATGGTGTTTTGTTTGGACTGCAGTCTGATATCAGTCTCTCTCGCTCTCTCTCCCTCTCTCTGTCTGTCTTGTGCTGTCTCACTGGGGACCAAAGGTGGAGGAGAAGTGTCTGGGTAATGACCTTGACTATCTTGTGCAGAGGCTGATGTGAGGATTGGGGCTCCACCCTTTACTCTGCCTAATTAATGTACCGTACTCTGCCCAAAGACAGGCTGTTCTCCTGGAAGCTCTTGGGTTCCTGAATACCACACACAGGACTGCCTCCTGTTGGAGACTTTGCTTTTCTGTTTTCTAGGGATTGTCAGCTTCAATGTTAGCAGGCCCTCAACCGTGTCACTTTCGTTTTCCCCCGCTCTTTTGATCTAGTTTCCTCCAAATCCAAACCATTTCAATGTGCAAGATGAAACGGCTGGTTTCTTGGAATCTGAGCAAAGAAGTCCCTTGTGGAGATCCTGTCAAGGTGGAGCCTGAATGGGGGATAGTGTGTTTGTGTTTGGGGGGTGGGGGTTGCTCCAAGAGAAATCAGCTGCTGTCACAAACAACCAGAGAAGAAGAATAAACAGCTGGCTCGCATTTGCTTTCTGTAATTGCTGCGGACAGATGCATTTGGGGGAAGAGCTATAGAACTTTTGTGTGTTTTTGCTACATCTCACGGTATCCGCAGAGAATAACCAGAAAAGCTGTTGCTTTGGTATCAAGAGGCCCAGAGTGCTTCACTGATGCAAACTGCCAGCAACCAGTGGGTGAGCGGTATGTATGTCCACACAGCCAGTGCTCGTATGTCAATATTGACTTTTGGGGCAAGAGATCCTCAGTCTCTCTCAGCTGCCTCCATCTTCCCCAATGAAGAACAGCTGTCAAGATGACCCCCCAGTGAGATTTCTGCCTGTCCTATTCTGTCCTCAGCATCATTTTTGACACATTCCTCACCATTTCCTCCCCCATCTAAAGCAAAAAGTGACTGCAGCCACAAAGACACCTAAGAGCATATTTCTGTGTGTGTGTGTGTGTGTGTGTGCGTGCGCAAGCATCTCTGTTCGTGAAACTATGATTTGTTTTGGTCTTGTACAGCACAGATACATTCTTCGTGGCAGCTATTGCTAATTCTGCAGAAACCTCAAGGTTTGGCTGGAACAGAAAAGCATTTTCCATATCATTGACCTGTACTCACAGATGCCTCTGCCAGAGACATGGTAATCTCTCACAGCAGGGTAGGGCTTTGGGGGGGGGGGTTGTAGGGTGGTCCAGGACAAAGCATGTAGATAAATATTCAGCAAAGAGGAGGACAAGAGGAAGGGCACCTGTCTCAGTAAACACCACCTTCCCGTCCGGCCACAATTATGCAGTGCAATTGAACGGCCAGAAATTCAGTCCCACATATCAAATCAGTCGGAAAAATCCACCTGCCTTTCTGCCTGAGTGATAACTGGTCTCACTGCTGGATGCTTGTGTCCCTGCCTTTTCTGTGCTCCGTAGGGAATAAGAGACACATCTGGCCTACTGTCTGGCCCAGAAGGTGGTTTGGCATTATGGAACTGGACTCAAGACTGGAAGGACACATGTTCACAGGGGGGTGCTGTTGTTGTACACAGTAAATAGCCTGAACTCTTCACTGCACAGAAAATACAAGGGTCGACCACCAGGATGTACCCTGTTTTAGCAGGGTGAGATCCCCCAATACTCTTTGCAAAATCCCACCAAATGGGAGACCTACTACATCAGCATATTCTGCTAGGAGACATCTAGGGTGGCCTCAAGGACCTTACTCTCCACGCTCTGTCATCAGAGTGTGAAAAAAGCAGGAAAGAACAGGGGCTGAAAATAAAGTGTGAATGTATGAGTGAATGCAATGTGACCAACCCACATGTTGTTAAGCAACACTCCAAGGCCACTGAGGACAGCCAACCTTGCTGTCCAGCCATTTTATACACCACATTTCTGCTATTACAACAGCCTGTTTACTCAGGCCAGCACTTAGGTGGATACTACGCTCCTCTGCACGTAGTGTCTTTCCTTAATGAAAAGCTTCAGGGACACTAAAGGATGGCTGCGATTCCTCTCTGGCAAGAGGTGTGGTCGCTTGTTCCATCTCATGAAAAACAGTGACAGGGATTAAGCTGACAAACAGGGTGGTGGTTAAGTAGCAAAAATATCCCTCTCAGCCAATTTAAACCCATCCGCATGCAGCTGACATAACCACGAACCTGCAGGTAGCAGAAACATGAGACAAGGAAGAGAAAAACAAGAAAGTAAAACTAACAACTAACGACAAACAAACCTCATACACTTTTGAATGGTAAGTTATTGTGGTGTGAAAAGAAAAAAGCCAGACCAAGTGGGCTGCGGAAATGGCCGACCATCAAATAATTTTACTCCCGGTTGTCACTCTCAAGACCAACATGAGGAACGCTCACAGAGTAATTGAAAAGAAATATTAAGACCACTAAGCTCATAACGAATTAACGGTGGAAAGGACTTATCTGCAAAGTGTTCCCGAAAGCCAGCTAAGCGCTGTCCGTTGCCTGCTCTCTTGAACGTCTGTGTGTGGGGCTTAATTTTTTAAATTAAAAGCACTAACTCAGCACAGGGTCCTCCTACTCTGCTGTGATTTCACAAACAATTTAATGGGAACAAATAAATCCGGAAAGGAGAAACTAATCAAGAGTGTTAAACTATGCAAGCATAGGGTGGGTTAGGGGGTGGAATAATACACACCCCTCAATGTAAAAAGGATATGTGAATTTTGCCTCATCAGCGTTTATATGATGATTAAAAAACACAAAGGAAGAGGAGACTGGACACTGGGTAGAATCTGCATACCACAGAGACTGTATTAACAGCTCCGTTTGAGTGGGAGGTAAAAGATTGTGGAAGCATAGGAGGATTAGATGTTTGATTTTTGCAAGCCGAGGCCACTACTGATACCTTGAGAAAGGTGTTACAGAATGTCACAGATCATTTTTCAGCTCCAGTTTATGGGGGTTTTCATGTCAGACTGTGGACTAGACACTACTGCTCTACTGCAATTTCACATGCAGTTTTCCTTCTTATTCTAAATTTCAGCAACCCTTCAGCAACCTGAAGAGATACTGCTTAGAAAGAAAGCCGGAGTTGCACTGTGCACATGCAAGTCACACTTGGCTCAGTCCAGGGCATACTGATGTTCAGCCTGGTAGACATGAGGTACACAGCAGTACATAGACACAGCCACACCATGTGATAGCCGGTGTCTGAACGTTGTATCGGTGTGCTTGCTGAAGTGCACTTGTGATTGAGAGATGCTCTGGAGAATCCTGTTCATCTGCTAAAATCTTAAAGGAAAGACCTCTTATTGTCACTAACCTCACTGCCTGCGTGCATCTCAGCCTTGTCGCATGAGATTACAGTGGGCATATGTGGGTGCGTGCGCGTGTGTGCCTCCATGTAACTTGGGACCCTCAGGGACTTATCTGGTGGTTTCTGTGCTTTGACAAAGAGGCCATTCAAGTCTAGAACCACAGCGCACACAGTGAAAAGTTAACAATGAGTCTCAATCTATGGGATCAAGTAACAATGTGTTGATAAGTTTGGTGACAACACTCCTTACCTGAAACTCTGCTGTTTCAATGTTTCTGCTGCCACTGAATTCTATTTAGAGGAATTTCACAAAACAAATGAGACAAAAAAATGAGGTATGACGGGAAAAAGAAATATGTACAAACACACAGAAGAACTACTGTCATGATCTAATGTCATCATACTTTCTATGCTTTGCTAGTTTCAGAAACAGTAAACACAAGGGGGTGATTGAGACCTTCTCTGCCCCGTCTTGAGAAGTATCAATACACACAATGCCAAGAAAAAGTGCAACGGCACAAATATAGTAAAACCTGCTGCAGCACAACACACAAGGCAACCCATTTTACTGAAATGGTTTTATCAAAAGAACGGGCACTTATATACAATCTCCACCCTCTCACCCCACCAAAAACAACATTTACACCTTTTAAAACTGGATGGTGCCTCAGAATGCTGCCTCATACGAGAACCCCTTGGCAGCAAAACCTGAAACCCTTAAAAAAAAAAAAAAAAAAAAAATCAATATTGTTGTCTTGTGCTTGTTGCTAAGCTGACTGATGTCAGCATTCAGAGAGACTTAGTCAGACCGCCAGCATTATCTCCCCACTGGTCAGTTGCCTGTGCTGAGGATCACTGTTGAAATAGACAGCCAAGCATTCTTTTGATGAAAATTATAGATCTCCAAACAGCCCACAGACAAGCTCAATAAAATTCACAATGTACCCCAAAATTGGCAAAGTAGGGATTTCACCTACAGCACATCTTTATTTATGGAGCTCCCAGTTTGGAAAAAGAGGATAAATTATGCCATTTGATGCCACTGTTCAGGACATAACGTGGCACAGACTTCGTGTGTTGGCTGAAGGCACACTGAAGAATATTCAACACCAAATCCAAATGTTACCACTGACTTTGGCATTCAGCAAAATTCCTTCACCACAGTGAAAAGCACTACTAGAAGACAAAGCAGTCAAGAGAGAGCCTTTGCGGCATACCTCACATAAAACCCCCCAAATAATGCTGCTGGAGTGCATTGAGTTGGTGCTGGTGTAATGGGGTATAAATAGTGAATGAGGTTCTGGCCTTCCTCGAGGGTGGGGGTTTGTATGAGGGGAGTGGCTGGGATGGACAGGTTTGCAGGATTGCTGCGGCAACATCACCACCATGTCCCTGAGGACAAAGAGAGTGCTTCTTTGCACACAGATGGAAACAAGTGGGGGCTGGACATGTGGTGTCCCCATCCACATATACACAAATGCACATCTTCCACGGTTTACCAACCAACAACACATTCATAGACACACAAAGTCAAAAAAACACCCCCTATGTAAATCTCAATAAGGAGAGGCTGAAATCTACAAGTAATACTCTTATTGAAGTATGTGCCTAATAGCTTTCAGAAGACATTTCAGATACTAAAAGGTGGACCCAAACAGCAGGTACAGGAACATGTTATATTCTGGGGTAAAACCACTTTGTATAAAACACACAATAACAGTATGGAATAAATTCTTCCTAGATAAGCTCAAGGGAAAAGGATTTACAAAAATATTTTTTGTTTTTCAAAGGCACATTTTAACCTTAACATTTAGCCCCAAATCTCATATCAGAGTCAGATAGAAAGAGACAGAGAGGAAGAAAAGAGACTTTGTTGATATGCAAGGTTGGCATCCTAGTCTCAAGATCGTAAAGAACAAAAGTGGCAAGAACATAAGCCGGACCAGGGCAAAGAAAACCCAATTGTAATCCTTTTCAAAGTCACTGGCTGGCCTTACATTAAAGTAGACAGCTAGAAATGCAGAAGAAAGCCACAAGTGACTGACCTTCCATCACAACCCAATTTTGTGCGTGTGTGCGCGCGCGTCTGTGTGTGCGTGTATATACACGTGTGCAAGTTTGAGTGAATTAAGTGGTCAGCGTATTCTGAACGTGTAGGACATCCATTTTGTCCTTGCATTACAGAAGCCTCTTTCTCCACTCGCTTTCCAGCCATATCTGATGGTATCTTGCCTATCTGTAGGGCACACCGGCCACTTTTGCTCCCTCCTCCTCCTATTTGACAAGGTTTCCTGGTAATATCAGAAAAAGCCATTTGAACAACGTGGCTGTAGGTTCACGGGAGGGGTCTATAGCTGCTCCTCCTTGCTGAAACTTGAGTGAAAAAACACAACAAACAGTTCTATTCACTCCTGTGCAAATCTCACTTTTTATTAAGACCATCCTTGTTATTCATTATGTGAAAACACTGCTTATTTTTAGGGTGGACCATCCACACAAAGACAGGATTAACAGCCTGCGATATTCCATTAAAACCTTTTTCATTGAAATGTTCATATTCATTCCCACACTGTGTCATCCGCCTATATGAACATGAAGGCGGACATGAGAAGAAAGCATGAACTTATCCTTAACTTAAGGACTCCCTTCCTCATTCTGGCAGATGCATGCTTTATCTTGATCTAAATCAGCACAGCTAGCAGAGAGCTATTAGCTCAGGGCCCAAGTCACATGGAACATTTTAACACGGTCGAATTCATTCAGAGAAACTATCAAACCTACTGGAATAAAAGCCCAGCCTATCTTCTACAGTGTCCTCTCTGCCTGTGGTTTTCTGCATTGCAAGTGTCTGATGTGCATGTTTCTAGAAAGGAATATTGTCCTGAAATTAACTGGGTTTGCTTGGGTCACAGCTGCACAGCTTCTAGCCTGTTATTCATATATGCAGGGATTATGTAGGTTAATAAGCTAGACTAGACTAGTTATCATAGCCTACAAATGTAACTGTCGACTCTGAAGTAATGTGGTAGTATATCAAACTGTTTACACGAATGAAAAATAAAAAAAAATTAGGGTGCTTTTTTGAAAAGCATTGGCTCAGAGGAGAAGAAAGAACCATGTAAAGGAAGGTTCAAAGGGTAAAGGTGCACAAGAAGTCAACGTGAAGGAAATCAAGAGCCATTTTCATGTGGGCTTGTCTCATCGTCAGATAAAGAGGACGAACAGCAGCTAATAAACATTTTGGTTTCATTCCAGTGACAAAAAAGCTGTTTGATCTAAGCTTCCCTGCCTTAAATTGTTTATTACAGAGCACACGGAGCTTGTCATTGCACATCCTGGCCCTGTTAGTTTTCACTGTGACAGATTGTTGCTTCATAACATATTTCAATGCAGGCAGCCGGTATCTTTTGCAGTGAGGGAGTCCGTTAACCAGGGCCTGAACTCATAAGATGTTATAAGGTTATTTGCAGAAGTAATTTAGCTATTCTAAAAGTTCAGCTTGAGAAAAACAAAAATGCGCACGCGCACACACACACACACACACACACACACACACACACAATAAAAGTTCAGAAAGTTCAATAACCAAAATTCTCCAGGGGCATCCTGAAAACAAGAGATCAATAACAACTGAAGGTGTTCATTAAACTCTGCAGAGGACCAACTCAGGCTCTCTTTATGTGGAGGGTCTACACTTATCTGAAGACCCCTTCCTTGCCCACAGAACCCTTTCATCTACTTAGTTTTTCACTTACAATATAACTAATTCATCTGACCCTTGGTTTCAACTCCACTGTCTGGCCTGGGCCTGTATCTCATGAAACATTACTGCTTAATGTTCTCCAGGTTCTGAGCCTGTATGTGTTAGACCCTTTTGCAGAAGCCATCTAATGAAAACACCAGAAACCCCCAAGAAAATCTCAAATCTCTACTGGTCTGGTCTTGTTCTGACTGCTGGGGCTTTAATTATACTAAGCTGAATTATTTGTGATCATTGTCCCTTTGGCGTATAGTCAAACCTGGACCTTAGTTTTATCGCAATATACAAAAGGCTTGATAGCATCTGGTATGGTCAAGCAGACTACTGTCCTCTGTGTGGTTACCTGAGCCACCCCAGTCACATCTCCTTCCTCCCATTCACACATCCAAAGAGTCAGTGCTCACCTTTGAGGATGACTGGATCCCATAGCACCTCTGTTTTTCATCCACGCATAACAACCCCCATCAGACTCTTCCATCTATGCATCACACAATTTGTCTCTGCGGATCTGAGCTCAGTGAAGGGCTGTTCATGTAGTGACGGCACAGCCTGGTATGGTACAGGCCTCTGTGCATCCTTTATACAGCCACCATAAATCTCACTGTTTGGTTTATGGTGCAGAGGCATGGGAGCCAGCCTTGTCTGTTCATTATTGGTCATTCCCAACTGTGTTTTCATTACCACGAGCTGTCAAATTCCTACCATAAGGGGGATGTTTTATAAGTTAGCTAAGGAATAAACACACAACTCCAACAGCTAAACAGTTAGACAGGCCTTGTCTCAGTTCAAATAGCCACTGCAGACCAAACTCACAACACAGATTCAATGCTCTGGACAATTGGACGTAGTCCATACTTGACTGTGCCAACAAGTTCATATCCATCGTTCCTGAGCTTCTGGGTTGAAAACATGACCTGTTCCATGTGTCTTACAGATCACACATGAATGACGGTTGAGGGTGTTCCCATGCCCATCCAGGGACCTCCAGGTTAAGGAAAGGAGTTACTCTGAACAGACCAGTAGCCTTTTCAGAGAACATTAGAAACCAAAGATTAGCAATGAAACATCCAATGACACCTTCTCGGCATGAAGTTAATAGGCTGAGACAAGGACAGCGCCATTAGACTGTTCACCCACATGACTAGAGGTCAAATGAGCTGAAACAATGGCAAATTATGTGGTCTCACAATATTTTGTTGTGTGTGTGCAATCTCAATGGTACATAAAGGCTTTTTTTGGATAATATTTAAGATGCTGTAATGCTGAATTAGCAGAGCTAGAAAACAAACCACATTTTTCCCCAGTCTACAGCCCCAGCCCTTGCTCCACTGTACACGCCCTTCAGCACACCCACTCTCACAATAAACTGCTAATTTTTTGTCCTGGTTTAGAGTCATTCTTTGTCTTTGCAAGAGGCTGACCTTCCAAGCTGATATTGTACGAATGGCCCTTATCACTCTTTCACTTAATTGCCTGCCCGTATACTGACATCTTACATGGCTATAAATAACCCTCTGTTATTGTTGGGCGGCAGCTCTTCCTAAAGGAATATAGCACTTCCATTACCAGTTAAACTAAACAGGGCAAGAAATCAGATCATATGACCAAAGCCATTGAAATCCCCCCCTCTTTTAATTAATTCTGGAGAGATCAGCCTTGAACTATTGTTTTTCATACACGGCCTGAAAAGGACAAAGGTCACAAAGCAGTTGAGAGAGAACATCTTATAAATTATGTCAAACTTCCTGTATATCAAATGTTACTGTAGGGTTGTGCTTGAGATGTAAAAGGAATGTGCAGGAGCACAAAGGAGCAGTATGTTACTGACAAATGCAGTGAAAATCTGACTGAGTGTCATTCTCCGTGTGGCATTTGTCAGGTGAGCAGAAAGTCAGGGTATTTTTAGGGGAATCAAAAGACTGGAAATTCGTCACTTACCCACTTGTGCTCCGGATTTTCCTGAACCGTTCAAGGGTGCAAGAGAGCCCAAGCAGATGAAGTCCTTGCAGGTGACCTCTTTCACAATTTCATGCCAACACTGTGGAACGTCGAACCTCGGTGGTGGCCCTTTTTAATTCAAATGGTTCCTTCCTGCAAGCCTGAGGGCCCCTGAGATCAGAGAAACAGACAAGTAATGCGATCATTACTTCATCATACCATAACAGCACCTATGTTACTGTTACTCCCATGGGTGGACAGGACAAACGAACAGCAGTCACCTCACTGCCATTCACCCCATCCCAGATCTAATAAGTGACATTCATTAATTCGTGTTTAAAGTTCACAAATGTAATTACTAAAGAGTAAAGAACCCTGGGCATTACTACTGATTCTGATTTATGGGCAGGACGTTTGTGAAGACGACCTCCATCTGGAAACATAAAAGAGCCATTGTGTTTGAGGAGCTGCTAAATCATTTAGGCAGTAAATCTGATTAGCTGAAAAGAAACAATGAATGGTCACACAAACTAGTAGTAAGCTGTTCTGCCTCAACACACTCCTTTCTTCAAATATAGTCCAAGTACTGCATTGAGTTTTTATAAAGGTGCTGTGCAACATGCCGTACAGTACTGCTTCTGGTCTCTCCAGCACTCGTATATCTAAGATTCATTTGGCATATCTATGTAGTATCTTCAGCTTATAAGGTCAAATATTGTACCTTGAGGATCTTAAACAGCAACACTGAATAATTCAGAAGTCTGCAGGACTCTTGATGGAAATACACTTTTTATGAGACTTTTTATAAGACAGAGAAAGAAGACAGTGTGTTGCAGCTTTATCATCTTGAGCAGGGTTCTGGACATCATCATGCGCATGTTATCGTTAATAACATTATGTTCTCATAGTGTTGAGTTCATGTTTTTATTGTTCAGCAAGTATTTATTATATTATGAAGGTTACACAGGTCTTACAAAATTCAATCAGCTCAAACAATAAGTTGATTACTTCCAAAAAACAATCAAAGGCAAATCTCAGGGCTTTCTTGAAGCTGTCAAATTGATTTCTAGATGTCAAAGTGTATGGAACACAGTCACGTGTGATTTAATTGTGTTCAGCATTTCTGCTTAGTAAGCCAACCCTCACACATATATGATCGCAACCTTGTTTAACATCCCATGTCACACAGGCGTACCGGAGAAGATGGGGAAAATGACACTCCACCAATGGAATAATTCTTGCCCTGGTGCAGAGGAAAGGATGGTTACTGTTTTTAAAGATGCGTCTACATTTACATTGCATACTGTGGATGTGATTGTCAGTTGTGGGCGTGAACCATTTTTGCAAGTCGCCATTATTTGTGGGGTTCCATCTGGCAGGGCGGTGTGGAATTGAGGCAAGATGGGCTGTGGCTAGTTTCCCCTGGGGTCTGTTTGAATACTGGAACAGAAAATGCTTTTTAACATTCAAAACACACTCTCAATCAGGGATGTACACACATACCCATGCTCACATGAAGCTACACTCACACTTATGTGCACATATGCTTTTCTCATGCTCTCTCGCTCACACACACACACACACACACACACACCCCTACCTTTGGCACAAAGAAATGAAATTCATTCTTGGCACAGACAAGTACTCTTTGCAACATAAAAGGAAGAAAGCAAATGACCAATAATAGCCATACTATAAAATTCTCCAATGGACTACTTATAATAAGATCCATCAGAAACAAAGGGTGAGACTTCCAGCCTGTTGATGGCAAGAGTCCAGCATTATCACAGTCCAGAGTGAGTGCCTGCAATGGATGTCTCCTTAAGGCAGCATTAACTATTCATTGGATGAACCTCTTTCTCATCACACACGTGTTTATTAAACCAGTCACATTGGATTTTCCTGAAAGGAGGAAGAAAGAGTACACGTACTAATTGCAAAGATGGCTTCTCCATCAAATCACTTTCAAATATTCATAAGTTCGTGCATGAAAGCCATTTGGGGGGGGAATTGTTGGCTGGAGGAGTGGCTTGTGGTTCTGCTTTATTTGCATGCCAAAGTTAGATACACATGGCTAACATCAGCAGAACTGGACTAGCTGTTGCAAAAAGAATGCCTGGTCCTGTCACGGCCTGTGGTCCTCAGGAGATCGTTGTGATTCTACACACATCTACCTGATCAGGTACCAGAGGAGCACCACTAAAATAAAATCTTCTAGAAAGTGAAGGACAGAGGCCTGGAAAAAAAAAGGACAAGGTGTAAAATCAGGGTGATGTATACTTTCTATACAAAGTGTACATGTCAAAACAGCATCTGCAATATTGACACAAAGGCCCACAGACAAACATCAGTGTCTCCATCTGCGCTGCACCCCCCTCAATCCATGTATATGAAAGGCCTGTATTTTTCTCATCTCAGCAATACCTCTGAGAGGCTGCGCTATGGTTTTCATCTTGGGATAAAAGAGCCCGGCAGCTTCCATGCCCCTGTGACCCCCCCCCCGCACTCACCACCCCGCCTTTTCACTCCACAGAACAGACAGAACAGAGGGAAGACAGTTCCAGGGGGTTCCTTAAGGTGACCTTTCCTGGAGATGAATTTGTACAAGCAGGCATCGGACATACTACCCTTTATCTGCAGTGAAGGTGGACTTGTGCCAGGGAGGTAGGGCACCTACAGCAGGTGGACAACTATGGGAAGAAACAACACCTGACCACCTGNTTTAGTGACATACTACCCTTTATCTGCAGTGAAGGTGGACTTGTGCCAGGGAGGTAGGGCACCTACAGCAGGTGGACAACTATGGGAAGAAACAACACCTGACCACCTGTTACTTCAAATCAAAGCTGGCGGTAGACTTGGCTCTACAGCAGCACACAAGAATCTTGGTGAACATTAACATTGTCCAAAACAAAGCAAAGGATTTCAGCTGACATAAGTCTAGAGCCTGCATCTTCAGTCTTCAGATGGAGATTTAGCCAGTGTGGTGAACAAAAATCAAAACTTGTACAGGGCTGAGACACAAACACCAAGGACGAGTGGACCAAAACCAGATTTTGTAACTGCTAGTCTTTAACAGTGAATTCTAAATGGAAATAAGCCTATTGTGTGGAGTAAGGCGTGGTTTACAGAGGAATGTGAAACATACTCCAAACACTGAATTCATTACCTGGGCTCCTCCCACTCCAGCTTTCACTCTAATAAATATGGATATTAGGGGTAGATTTATAGGCAAAATTTGTTGAATGAAGCAACTGTGCAGTAAATTGGTTATGAAATATCGGCACTCTGATGAGCCATTACCATCTAGTGCTGAAGAAATAATGAAGAGATTTGTTCTGCCACGACAGGTCTACAAAGTAATTAACCTCCTAATGGCATTTTTATTACCTGGCCGTGTCTGAGGGACAGCATGGGGCACCGACACGTAGGATGCTAACAAGGTCTTGCTCCTGCACCACACATGCAGCCAGGTAGGAAGCATAAGGTGCAGTGGCTGGGGTGGGAACCGCTTCACCTGCGTGATCACAACAGCCAGTTCTACGGTGGCTGTATGTGATGTCCATCACAGTTACTAAGTACAGGTGGAATATTATTTTGGCCATGTAGAAGTTTGTAAACATTTACAGACTGAATGATTTGCACTTATAGAAGTCTATTACATTACACAATGTCAAAACGTCACTCTGGAAAGGCAGAAGTCAGCAGCAGTTCTTTGGAATTAAGGGAGGGGGGTTCTGCAACAGTTCCCTTCAGAGAAACTGTCCACACTTGGTTTGTCAGCTTTAACTGCTTGGAGTGCTCTATTACACCAAGAGCAAGCATTCTAGAACAAGGTTGCCCCTTTGTTAAAAAGAAAGTTACCTTTTAACCCAATTAAAAAACCTCAATGGATGAAAGGGTTAGGAAAACACAATAAATCCCCCAAAGCTTGTGGGTTGGGTTTCTGAGCACCTCAGGATGGAGGGTGTAAAGTGACGTTTGCTCAGCTGCACATTATAAATCTCCAGCTCTGACAGAACTGAACGGGACTCCCATTGTTCCCATATGAAAACCAGTGGTTGGTGGGGGCCGACAAGAAATTTGTTTAAGGCAAACCTGGCAACTAAAGCCATTGGGTTGGACAGCTCAAGAAAGAAAATATCTTGAGTTAAGAGAGTCCCCTCCCTGTCTGCAGATGACTGGATGATGGTAGGTATGCTGTTTTTTGAATTTGTGTTAAGTGAAAATGTGCTTCTCACCTTGGATAGATTCAAGAAATGGGCTGTGTAAACATAACAATTACAGGTCAAAGGTAGACAAATGGACACAGCAGTGCTGTATTGGATATGATCAACAGTTAAATATATCTGCTGATAAAGAGAAACTACTGCACAGTTTCCAAAGCTTTAATCTGCTACGTCTACCTCAGGCTTGCAAAACTGAAACCATTTAGTACTGTGTACAACCCATCAGTTTCCTATGCTTGCAGTTTGAATCTAATAAGCAACACCTGGTGTACTCCACATAGTAATGCATCAAGGCATCTGGAGAGCAACCCAGCGAAAGCACTGGGAATAAAACACATCATAGCAGGTAGATGAACATTTACACCGGGGATTTCTATCCAGGCCAGAGCATTTGTCGAAAGTAAGGCCCCTGGGAAACAACAGGTACTTTGCTCTCTATAGACCCTGTTTGCTTTCAACACTTCTCCAAGTAGCAAAAACTCAAGTAACTCACCCTCACAACCCTCCCCTCGCCTACCCAGCTACTATCAACCATTAGTCTTCCATTTATTACCCTATTCCCATTTCTGGAATCCTGAGCAACACGCACTTTTTTTTTTCCTCCCCACCTGCCCCACCCCACCCTCACCCTGAAGCAGTGGTTGCTCCACATCATGTGGTTCCCCCAGGAGAAAAACAAGCTTATTATTATTATGGATACTGTCATTGCTGTTCTCTGGTGGTTTCCGTCAGGATCATTTCCAAATTGTTCTGGGACAGATGACCTGTTGGGGGCCCATAGGGAACTATATCCTCATTCAACAATTCCAGAGCAACATTCACCACTGCCACCTAACCCCTCACTCATCCTCTGACGGCAGGCTTTGGTTTTCTCCTTCAAAGTGGCCTTGAAATTTTGTCACCATGACACCCAAGTGCTGACCCTCACACATAGAAAGTGGACACCCCAGTGGTCACCATTCATGTAAGAACATTCACTGGAAAGGTTAAGTAGAGGTGGGACTGTGTCCACCAAAGGCACGGAGAGAATTTGTCTTTGATACAGAACACAAAACATGTGTCTGCTGGCAAAAAAAAAAGAGAAAAAGCAAATAATTTTTAGTCACGGTGAGCTGGAATCTTGCTTGGAGAAAGACATTTGTATTAATCTCGTAAGGCTGGCCCAGCACACTCCCTACAGCCTTGTAAAACCCTTGTGATTAGACTTTAACTAAAGCCATTAGAAGGCAAAATGTGCTTTATTTCATTTAGAGAAAGGGAATGAGTTTTGCAAAGCCTCTTCTGTCAGAGTAATAAATTTGTGTACACGTGTTTTCCCTCGCTTCACCTCCCTTTCTCTCTTGCTTTTCCTATGGTTTGTTTTTGATGTCAGACCTATGTGGAGTGGATGAGATAATAGGCTCTGAAAATGATTTATAGCTCAGCAGTGCGACATAGCTGTCACCACACTGAAAGTCCTTTACATGGTGAGCTTTGGCCTAATTGGGGCAGTTGCAAACATGGTTCTTGCCGTCTCTCCATAGTGTCAAAAGGACACGCTAATCGGTGCTTGAATGACACAATGGCCCTTGTGCCTTCAATCTACACTAAGCATTACATCATTATTACTGCGCATTTGCAAAAGCACGTGCTGTCGACAACTGTTGCGCCAGTGGAGTGCCACACTTTGTCAGGTAAAAGGTAACCGTGTCCCTGACGGCCAAAGCAGTTGCCTATATGGTTGAGTGCTAAAGAGCGAGTCCCTCACCTTAACACAAGGTATTTGGCAGCACCACTATGTGACTGTGTGAACAAAGCCTCAATGGGCTACATTACTGACACAATACAGGCTGTGTCTGTAGCTCTAACCTTCAGGCCCGCAGGCTGGCAGTTCCCTAGTGACGACCTTGGTAACCGAGGCCTGTCCGCCACAGGCTGTTCCTGTGTTGCATGGCACGGGGGGACTATATTGACCTGGAGAGAGAATGCTTTGATACTCCCACTATACTGCACCCATTACTCCAGCAACTCACTTCTCAAAGACATGCTTTGGCAAGCTGCTCCTCATTTCCATAACTGATCCATTTTTATAAGAATGTCTTTTGTAAGCAGTGAGATTTGGCTGGGTGAGTGGGGGGGTGGGGTCACTACTTTGAAATGCAAAGTGTAGCAGCTCAGGCTCTGTCGCACCTTTGTGCGCCACATGGACAATTCCAACAGGTCTGTGACAAAGGTGGAGGCATCCACTGTGTTCTCTCTGCATGTGTCCCAGACTTACCAGTTTAATCCCCCCCCTACCTGATTTTAATCTTTGCTCACATGCATATCTATTTTTTCCCCATTCCCTGTGTCTGACTGAGACATGATGCAGTTGGTAAACTTATTTCCTGCCCTGAGGCATCACAGGCTGCAAAGTTCGCATTTATTGAGAACATCTTCCTCCACTGGCCAGGCAGCAGTCAATGGCATCAGCAGTAACATGCTCAGTGGAAGAGGTGTCTTCATCATCAATTGCCTCCTTTGAGAAAACACAAAAAGCCAAAGAAGAAGTGACGTGCTTAGGAGACACAGTCCCCAAATTAAAGGTCTATGGAGTGAAAAGGCCTGGGGCAGTTTCTACCTACCCACCAACCTCTCAGGTTTGCTAGCCTCTTCTGATCCAGCACTGCTGGAGTTTAATCTCTGGTGATGTTGCTGGGACCACACAGCGTGCCGCTGGCTCTCCTTCCCCGGAGAACAGCTCTACCAGTGCTCCCACTGTGCTGTGAGAGGTCCGTGTGGAATAGAGGTGGGTAGCTGAATTCAGCCCACGCACACGAACCCGAGGGTGGGAGTTTTCAACAGTCCTACAACTGTTTGAGTCCAATGCTGCTCCAGGGGTCCCAGTGTGACACTATTAATTCAGTTGTCTAGGAAAACAGCTACAGCACACAAAGCCCACTTTTTCTGTCTCAGCATTGTGTTCACTGGAACCAGTGTAAAGTCAAACAGACCCAATTATTGTGAGCCAATTCCAAAACCACATAATGCCCGTCTGTCCTACAGGGTGGTAACAGTACTGTGTTAAAGCACACCGGGGGTTCAGCATATGATCAATTATCTCACACGGGTGTGCGGACGGCCGGGTGCGTAGTTTACTAGCGTGTTCCCCAGGATTTGTGCTTAGCCAGCAATGGGAGCAGGGCAGAGGCAGGACCCCCGTTATTCCTAATGTGAAATCAGACCTGACAGTTCATACACGGCCTTTGCACCCAGAGGACACTACCGAGACAATTGATGGGATGCAGAAAGAGAAGGAGGGGAAAGCCATGACATGTAGAGAGGAGACGATATTGGGACCTACAGTGTGGAGGGGGAAGTGGAAGTGTGTGCATGCTGAGGTGGGGGGGGGGGGGTATCCTTGAGCCTGTTGTCTCAAACAACTCTGCATAAATCAGGGAAAGAGGGTTAGGTAGAGATGATCGTCATTAAGATGGTCTCATAAAGCATGGCTCATGCCATGATTAAACTGTCAGAATATGAAACGACGAGTGAGGATGGGGGCAGCAATGCTACGTTGGGCTTCCGAGGGGAAAAAACCAAAGCCTGGATTGTCTATCAAAGACATGGCCTTATGTCATCAGATGCTGGCACCAGATCCTCATTGTTGATGTTAAAGGAAAAACACTCCAATATTTACAGCCTGTATAGTTACAAACTGCACAAAATCTGTTCTGTATCTCAGAGTCACCACTTTTGCATGGAGACTGTGGTCAAATTCTTTTCCGGAAATGTGCCATTCTTTCAGGCGTCTCGCTATGATGAAGGACAGATGCAACTACTATCTTTACTCTGTCTGTGTGACAAGGAGGTGGTGCTTTTTGTCTCGCCTCAAAAGTCCTTCGCCTGGAGGATTATGAACTTTCAGTAAACAAGAGAGCTTTACCTAGAGCCTTAGCTGTGGTTCACCAAAAAGTCCTCAATCCAGATGGCACTGTTTATACTGCTTAATACAAACTACTGTCTTCTCTTAACAAAACTCTACAGTATATCCCTGCCCACTGAAACACCGTGATTTGTTGCACTGTTGAAATCGTGTTAGTGTGAAATCCTTCAAGATCTGATTAACATTTTGTAAACAGGTATAATCAGTCGCAGGAATGCGTATCTGTTTTCCTACCATGGTGGAGTTAATTTATTTGGTCTGGGGGTTCACATGCTCCCCCTTTAGACATGCTGTCATTACATTTCAGACAAAGAACTCACACCTGCCAAAGCACAAGACCTCATCCAATACTAATTATTCCCACAATGTTTATGAGATCACACTCAAACGTTTACACACAGCAGTAAGCAGTGCGTCATGTACACTTGTGTCTTTTCTTGCCGTAATCCTGAATCGATACTTTTGGGCATGGCTGCATTGTAGGCAAATGTTGATTGCTTGGCTGACTTTGAGGGCTTGTACTAAAATAAGCTGAAGCACCAGTCTAAAGGCTCGTGTTCCCAAGCTGCTCCACAGCCTGAGCAAGGGGTGCTGTATTGCCGAAAGCAGTCAGGAACGTGAGGAGGCTTAGTATAACGGACTTCAGATTCTTACCAGAGGGATTATCAAAGATGCAAGATGTTTAACCTGGCGTCTGTCACTGTATTTTTTGTTGGGAAATGGGTTGTAGAAATACTTTTCATATTAAGATATTCAAGTCAAAGTGGCCTGATAAACAATACACATAGACTGAAAGCTTCTCAGAGGCCGGGCTTGTGTTTTACTGCAGGAAGACATAATTGACCTTGCCACGGGAAAACAGGCCTTCATTACCCCTCGTGACACAGACCATTAATAAGACAAGGATGGGACTTGCTAGGCATCACCAGTGTCTTAGCTACTGTAAAGATGTCCACTGAAACTTCCATAGAACCCTTAACCCTAAAACAGTGAGAACCCAAGTGCAAGCCATGTGGGTTGCAGCAAAACAGGATGCCTTTACAGAGCAGATGTTTCCTGTCAGTTCTGGAGAGGCTATTCAAGTTAGGGTTATCATGCTGGGAGACCATGTTGCTGCTGCAGCATCTATAGCAGTGTCACATCTCACATTCTTTCTAAATGTCTCCAAAGGGGGAGCTGTGTGCACCGGGACCCTCCTTTATTGCCTTTCCATCTGAACGAGGAGAGTATTAGCTGTGTGCATCAGGCTGGTATAGAGACCTCTCTGGAAGTATACACGGTTGTCCTTGCATCAGCAAGGTCACTCACACTGACACAGAAAGCCATTGCCTGAATTAACGTTCAGATCAAATTCTAATACAGTGGGTTCACTACTTAAGAACTTAATTATGACAGAGTTGGTTCATTACTCAAAAGATTTGGTAGATGAACATGGAGCAGTTCACGGGCTTCTTATTAATTTTATATGCAACCACTTGTGTAATGTGCATGATCAAAAACCTTGGTGCTCTACTAAGTGACTGTACTTCAAGAAAAGTGTTCATACATCTATATCCCTGTTGGTACACTGCAGTTTCATTTACTCCAAGTTCCGTTAAAGTGTCTCTCTCCCTCTCGGTCTGACTCGGGACATTACGTACGTCTGCAGGTTTTGAGTTCCCTAGTTGGAGTATTACACTTTACAAAAATAAAGCCCTATAAAGAACTACACCAAACCGTCTGTGTTTGCCTGCAGCTTTTATGCTATACATCATTTGAAATTCACTAAAACCCCAAAAAAAGAAAGAAACAGAGATATAATTACACTTTTTTTTTTTTTTTTAACCCTGAGACACAAATTGAAGGCCATGGCTGCCTAACACAACAATTAATAGAACCAGGAACACCACAGCGTGACCACAGGGTCATACAGGACCGTACCAGTGTGGCAGTGAGGCCCACAAACCTCCCACGGCAATAATCAGGATGACGGGGGTGGGGGTTGTGCTGGTTCTGGGGACCCACTTATAGAGGCCGAATAATAACATGATAAAGAGAGCGAAGGGGATATGAAGAAGATAAAGTGACTATTTCCCATGCCAACACTGCTATATCAATACTGCTGTAAAAATAAGACATTACTTAAGAGCAACACTTCCATGGATGGTAAAGTATAGTGTCAGAAGCATGATAGTAAATGCTGCCCACACAGCTGGTCCCAGAATAATGGATTTGGCTCATCTGGAAATCCGATTTTTATGATTCTATCCTCCAACCCAAAGCCTCTATAACCCGGGGTGCTGTTCAGACTTAAGTACCTGAACAACCTCCTGATCAGTATTCAGAGGTTGGTTTCACAGAAGTCCTGCTAAACGTAACACACCAAAGTTTACCAAAATAGTCAAAGCGAGTACATAGTTCCAAGCTGCTTCCCAAGGAACATTTGAAGCTCTGAAGGGGGGTGGGGGGTGTACAACACATCTGTAACCCACATGTTGAATTCTACATCATGCAGGGGGAGTGGGGGCATATTTATGTGAAATTTTGTTTTGTGAGAGCCAGGCTTGAAATTCATTCTGTACAGCTGACAGCCAGCATGCCAGCCCTGAAGACATACAACACAGAGCACAATGATTACACCAACACACATAACAAAATGAGTAGTTGACCTCAGTACACAAGAATGAAATAATGTAAAGCCACCCTTTCTGCAAGAAAACAGCAGTGTTCTGGGTATCCATCAAGCAGACCTCTGTGGCCTTTGAAAGCTGACAGTTGTTCATTCTGAAACGTCAGACCTCCAGGTAAAACACAGCACCGAGGACTATTATCTACCTGCGCTGGCACAGTCGTGCGGGGGGGGGGGGGGG
>UFQX01000180.1:751260-810514 GCA_900497675.1 Arapaima gigas
CCTGGGGGGGGGGGGGGGGCGGGGGGGGGGGGGGGGGGGGGGGGGGGGGGGGGGGGCGGGTCACGCTGACAAAGACCAGACATTGCCAACCAAGTATGCAAATCCTTACTATCACCCACTCCTGACAGAACCAATCCCTTCCTGACACTGCCGAAATGATAGCGGTGTTGCTTCTTCCCCACTGCTATGTTCTGCCTGGCCAACACAAGATTACACACACAAAAGGACACCATCCCTGGATTCCCACCTTCTTTTGTGGTTTGGTGGGATTTGATGTTTCAATCTGGCTATGGGGACTGACTGACAAAACAAAATCTTCTGCATAATTTTTTTTTTTTTTTGCTATAACAATACATTCGCAGTTTGACCTACAATGCGACAAAAACTCTTCATTTTGCTGGAGTTCTCAACTTGCAAAGTGCTGCTTCTGAGCACATTTCCCTATAAATGCAACCACAATTATATCAATTAACCAGAGGAATATGGTAAAAATGGGAAGAATTTATAATAATACATTTTCTGTCTAGAAATGGTTTTCAAGACAGTTTCTTCCAATAAATGTTAGGGATGAAATCTACCTCCTTTTTTTAAATTATTTTGGTTACTAAAGGATGGAAAATGGATTAGCATAATCAAGCAAATCTGTAAAATGAATTTGGAGGCACATACTGCTAAATCAATTAGACCTCAATTAACTTTTCTACAATTAAATGCAATTTATAAAAGACAGCATCACAAGTAAAGAGAATTCCCAGTGCTGGAGTAGTAGACAAGATACAAGATAGAAAAAAATCGTCCTGACGAGACACACCAGCCATAGGTTTTGATCCCACATCCAGCAGGAGCATCACCTCTGGTGAAAGAGATAGAGTCCTGTCCTCATATTGACCTGTTTAACCCATTTGCCATGAGGACACATCTGGGACTAATAACGGATGGAGTTGGTAATCAACTTTTTACAGACCGCGCCACTCCAGAATTCAAAATCTGCATTCAGACCTTTTTACAGTCTCTGGACTCGGGCTCAGGCAAATGGACTGAGGGCTTGTAAACGGTGGCATTTCTGGGCCGGCACCTATCGCAGCTGTTTTATTGCTTAAGGAATTAGCAGTAAAAAAAAAAAAAAGCCCCCTTGACTCAGAGACACAAACAGCAAAAGACACTCGGTTACAGAGCAGCTATTTGCTTGTCACAAAGAAAAAAAACAGCCCCAGTTCCTTTTTTGTGCAGCCTTTTCAAATTTAAAACTTACTACCCAAAGGGAGTAACTGAGTTACTGAATCGAACAGGAGAACAGGAGATCTCCTAATCTTTTTGATAGACCTCTGCCTATATAGGTCCTTTAAGAACCTCTCAGGTCGATATTACTTTTATCATCTTCTCCAATTGCACATTATTTACAGTGTCTGTGAACTAGAATCAATATGAATAAGAGGGAAAGACCCACCCAGGCCATATTCAAGGACAGATATCATTACAGATTACAGATACAGCTCCCCGAAGTGTAAAAAGTCACACAATGATAAAGAACGACGACCACCTGTAGGAATATCCATACCGAAGCCACATATACAGGACTGGCTCCCAATGGATGACATCCTGGGAATGAATTCCATTAAAACTAATAGCTGACTATTCTCAACTTTTTTTTTTTTGCTGAAAACTTGCATCATATCTAGGTGTTAAACTGCTGTATAAAATGCTTTAAACTATTTAAGTAAACCTATTTGACACTAACATATGAAATGTCCTGTACAAACTGCACCATGCATTACAAAAATGCAAATTAATGACAGTGTTTTCTAACTGGGTAACTGCTATTTACAGTGTTTATCATGCTAAGTTTTGATTTGATAGTTACAGATAGATACAGCTTTTCTCAGCGAGCTCATTTAGAATATCGGGAAATAGGCACTCGGTATCCAAAACTTTGGTATCCAACCTGTTTTGAGGTACACATTAGATTCTGATACTGAGGGATCGCTGTATGGAACACAGAGGTACAAACGCCACACACATATTAAAGTATGCACTCCTATGCAGATAGGAATAAACATTTAACCGACACCCACCTACATGCACCACAAATACTCTCAAACTGGCACGTGCAGAGATCTGCATTCACTCATGGCCCAGTGCACCCAGCTGCTTTCCTCTGTAAATGTAGTCAAGAATGGGAGCATGAAAAGATCATCCACGCCCAGCAACTGCTGGCAGTTTTGGGAAGGGGAGGAGGGGCAGCTGAAACACAGCAAAAAGGCAGGTGATGAAGATAAACAGGCCATCTCAGTCTCCCTATCCTTCACCCCATTACCACTGATATACTTATTCCACTTCTGGACATGTTTATTATTTTCCAGGTGAATGCACTTGAGTTTCAACTCTTTGTTACCATTAGATATGTAATTATTATGTAGAGCACCGTCGCCTATTATACTATTGCCCATTACGCCATGCTATTATTCTACATTTGAAGTTGGAAATATAATTTCTCCATTTCATTTTGAAAAGCATTTGCATAAAATGAATCATTGAAAAGCACTTTGCTCAAAATGTTTGTGACTATCAAGCCTTTTTATCAAAATTGGGACTGGAAATACAGGAACTGCCTAAGTCAGAGTTATTTCTTTCCCATTATTTGTAGCATGAGGAAGTCTCAGGATAGTATGTTTTCAAGACAAAGATGCTGAAAGGATGGGAAATTGGCCTCAAATGCAGCCTGCTTCATTTTGACTCATGATTTTAAAATAAAGTAGGCAAGAGAGGTAAAAGGCAAGGAGAACCATATTATCTCAGTGGTGGGAATGATCAGTGAACGAGGAGATATTGACCCCAAAAAAAAAAAATACACAAGGTGGTGAGGAATGTAACTAGTTATTTCAGTGTGTAAAGATGACTGAGTTTGCTCAAGAGAGAGAAAACCTTACTGAAAAAGAACCAAACACTGAAAGCCAACAGGATCCATGGTTAGCTTGAGACATGAACCATCCTCTGTCTCCCTCAGTTCTTCAATTTCATCATCCTCGTCTGAAAAATACTCCCTAAGCCGAAACATCCCGTGCCTGAGACTTTCACTCTTCTGTTTTAAAGGACATTGGACTTCTCCTTCTCCTCCTCTAATGTAATTTCCAGTACACCGGGGTTTGGATCAGCTTCAGGTCTCAGCTCAGAAGTCTCAGCTGTAAACCCCACTCAAGGAGCATCAAGTCAGTGTCCACCTTCATACTGAGTGTATTCCATCATCCCATGATTTTGCACCAGTGTTGGTCCCTGTCTGACATTTTCAGGTTATGGGAGCACAAAGCAAAACACAGGCAGCTGCATGCGTGATTAATTCTTGCAGGTGACTGAGTGACAGGGGATGGATATAACAGTTTGTCCATAAGCCATGTGAATAACAACAGCTCAATGAAACAATGGGATTACTTCTTTGCAAATCACACCTCTTCAGACAAACCTTTAGGATCACAGGTCTCTGGCATCATCACCTTGGAAGGTGACCTTGCTAGAGGTAACGTCTAAATCACAGAGCTGTGTGTTGTATTTGGGATTGTCTTTTATACGGCACAGAGAGAGCATAGAAGTTCCATGTCTTAAAGACCGATTTGGGGCAGCCTAGTCTGGTCTTCATGGCTCTTTTAAATCCACCTTGGTGAGTTATCTGCTCTGGTAAAGGTCACTAACGTCGATGATAGATGGCCGTCGCCGTGGGTTTCATTTAAAATAAAGAGCAATAAACATGGGGCTGCCGGCCACGGCAGCAGGGATGATGGAGGAGCCATTAGCAAAGCAAAGGTCGTGGGCTCCTCCTCAGCCTGGGGGGAGGTGCTGGGTGGCACATTGTCCCACGGGGATGGGAACAGGAATGGGGGTGCAGGAATCCACAGTGTCCATACCGTGGTGATGAGACCCACTGCTAAAACTGGAGGTTATCGACTGTGTCCTGGATGTTGTCTCAAATTAAAGGGCAAAAGAACAAGATTAGGAGGTACTGGGGAGGTGACATTTTTCGTCCCGGAGGGGGCGACCATCAGAGCCTGTCAGACCTGACGACATCCATCCCATGCAGATGAGGCGCCGGGGAGGTGTCCTGTTCACAAGCACGCTAATGTTTTGCAGACAGCTCTGCCACAGGGGACCAACAGCAGCACCATCATCGCACCATCAAAGAACAAGTACAGCAGATGCAGGTCCACCTGTAGCCTGTCTGGCATAGCAGCAGCACCGTTCACGCTCATCATGTCACTTCTGCAGGGAGTGCACAATAGGCATATTTTATTACTGTTATACTGGCTCCTAATGTTACAAACAGTAGAGACACAAATACAGGTGAACCCCATTTTGCACAATTCGTTCTTGAAAATGCGGTGCAAATCGAAATTGCAGATAGTGGGATGCTATTTCACTTTATCTCAAAAGGGGAGAAATGTGTTCCTAGACCCACTTTCCCAAATATCACCAACACAGTGCACCACACCTTTTAGCACAATACAACTCTGCACCGAGCAGCTCGCACACAGACCACAGCACCACGCAACTTTTACATTTATTTTTCACTGTATTTTCTTCACATTTTAATTTAAAATCTCTGTTCAGATTTCACCCGTGTTTCTTGCTAGTGAACCACTCTCTGTCAAAACAGAGAAAAAGATGAGGAATGAAGGTCCATCTTCATTCAACGTTCTACATTGTTTTTATAGGTTGTGTCTGGTTTTTTTTTCTGTGCTGGTGGTCAGCAACAAGATGAGGAACATATTTATGGGAAGTGTTGGGCACAAAAATAAGTTTTAATGTACCTCAGAGTTAAAAATAAAATCTGTATTTTTATTTGTTGCACTTCGAGTCAGGATTTTTTAGAAAATTTAGTTAAAAAATAAACCTGTTTCATTAAGCTTTTACTCGCTGCAAATATAATAAAGCTGCAGTTAGAACCTGAAACCAACAGCATTAAATGGGCCATTGTGAAAATTACTTTTTTTTTTTTTTAAACTTTGAATAATTTTTTTTTCAAGTTTTAATGTCAGTATAACCTAAAGTTATATTAAATGGACTCTGGTTCCAAGCTAGACTCCAAATACTATGACCCCTGAGCTGAACTAGCAGAATGGATGCATTACGGTGAATTTTAAATTTTGTTTTAGGTTTTTGTGACATTTCACTGAACCTAAAAAATTAACAAGTGGAGGGATGTTAATTCAGCTTTCATTCACTCAGTGGTAAAAGTATCTTGGGAATTACGGACCAATCAAGATGCATACAGACTCCTGGTCTGTGTTAATAAGTTGATGATCCAATCTATTTATTCTTTTAGGCGATTCCTTTCTCTGAAACAACTTATTTACCCATTAAAACAGCTGGGTTTTTACACTGGAAGAATTCAGGATAAGTACCGTCCATAAAAGTTATACAGTGGGAGCAGTGATTCAAACCTATATCTTCTGAGTCCAAGGTTGATTGAACCATATGTAAATAGCAAAATTTTATTATTCTCTATATCTATAAATTTAAATCTGTTTGTTTAGGGTTATCCACAACTTTGTTTTTCAAGCCACGGACTTGAAATCTGTCGCAGTGGTACTTCTCAACCTCAGTACGGTTTTCCCATAGTCAAGCGCACACACCACACACATACACACATTGACATTACTAAAGTTAGGGTATTATACTTTGGTAATATATTTTGTTTTTCTTTTCTCCTTTCCACTTGACTATTACCAGTGAGATGCTCTCTGTGCTGCCTGCATTTTCAACACAATAACAGTACTCATGTACTAAATGCAAATACTTTAAGCATAAAAGAGTTTGGTTATACATAACGTGTTAGTTTTTTCCTTTTCCATTTTCTGACCTGGGCAGTGCCAGGTAACTGAGCAAGTGCTAACTTAAGGTGATAGTGACAAAAGCTGTCATGGGGGTTCTTTATGTCATTCTGATGACAATCCTCGTATTAAACGACAGCTTTCAGATGACATGAGCAGTTAAGGTGTCCTATATGACAGTTACAGTGTTAACATGACAGATACCAGTTGACAAGGTCCAATTTTGTACCTTTTGTTGTCACAATAAGAGCTGTAAGGGGCCATAGGGTAATTACTGACTTTTGGATTATATTTGGATTCTATTTGGTAAATTACGTGTGTGCATATGTATTTATTCATGTGCGCTTGACTGATACACGTTAGTGGTGGGTGATGCTGTAAGGTTGATTTATAGTTTGTCCTGCTAGTCACTACTAAGTGAGCCAAGTAGTGTCCATGTTGGTTTCACTTCAGGTCAAATCCCTCACCATATCGTCTATCATCATATAACATATATGCAGCTGCTTATTATACAGTAATATTTCAAGTGAGTTATGACTGGTAAGTTGATGTTTTTGGTAATGCACTAGGAAATCTTTACCAGAATAATCAGATTCATCAGCGAACATATAGTATCAAATTCAACAGTTTATAATTTCATTGCAGCTTCATGAACATCAACAGTAATACATTTTTTCAGGATGCATGAAATTGCTGTTGAATTGCTTCATTTGTGACAAATAATGTGTATGCCAACGCTATAAAGACTGAGTGCTGCTGATACGTTCATGTGCTTAAAAATAACTTTCATTCAGTTCTTACAACTTAGAAAACTTACTATATGCATGTACACAGACAGAGCTGGATTCAAACCAACATCTAAACATCCAAACCCACAGCCTAACAGCTATGAGGCACGTAGTACAGAGGGTAATGCTGATGCCTCACTAGTCCTAAGTTGTGTAGAGTTTGCAAGTTCTCCTCATGTTCATAAGAGTTTCCTCCCACAGCCCAAGGACATGTCTCAAGTGAACTGGTGACTTTCAACTGCTTTTAGTGTGTATTGCTTTACTGTATACCTGAGTAAAACACTATAGGGAATTTAGTGCAGTGTATAACACCACAAAAGCATTTGTCAAAACAGTACAGTGAATTTAAATGTGTACAGAAGGTCCATGATGTATTGTTCTAAATATAATTGTGCGGAATATTTTTACTCCCCTCAAACAGTGAGAGAAGAGTATTACATTTGTGGCTCACTTAAAGGACAGCTTTTTGTGTTTCAACTAAATGTGATGTCATTTGACATATAAACTGATGTCACTTTAACATCAAACATGACACAATGAACACCAAAGAGTTTATGCAAACTGGCACTGACTTCAAACAGTGTTAATAAAAGTTTATTTCAGCTGTCATTTAATGCTCAAGCGTTATGCAGTCATTATTTGTGCCCTTCAAAGAGACTTTTATGGAAATTTCGGTGTGGTGCTCCATTTGGCCTGCGTGAAATTAGTTTATGTGCTGCTCTTTAAACCGAAAAAATGCTGCCTTTGTACTACAAAACTGTTCTACATAATTTTAGCAGTTTAAGACAAAAACAAAATTGAAATATGCTTATCAAATATTCATTAGAATTCAAAATGAAAGAAAATCACAAAAAATTGGGCAAGATTCTACTAGATTTTCTCCTCTGCTTCATTAGCACAGCAGTCCAGTTTCTAGGGGGGCACTGGAAGATGTACAAATGAACAAGACAGCCAGCATGCAGTGCCTCATTTGAAACGTCCAGTTCAAGAAGCTATTGAGGTCATAAGCTATTTAAATTGCACAATATAAAGGCATCGACTAAGCAGCTAAGGAAGAAAATGTGACTGGGTGCGAGCTGAAAAGCACTAACAGAGAGTGGCAGAACCACCATATTGTTCCAGTGACATTTTGAGATATGTGCTCAATTTATGCTGTGGTAAGCAGTTGCCTGTGACTGCTGGCTCAGATGCTGGTGCTGTACATTCGGAAAAATGATCACGTCAGGATGGGCATTTTCACAAAGGAGTTTGGTGCCATAAGGTCAACAAAGCTGATCTAAGGGTGACACAGTAACCTTCTGGCTGTTGGCCCTGAATCCTACTGAGAGAGTGAGGCACCACATGGAAAACTTGAGTTCTGCTTATTCCACCATTCTGTCTAATAAAGCGGGTTGGGGTGAAGGCATTTAGCCCCTTCCTGGCACCCGTGCTGAGCCTTGGGGCGACACATGTATCAGGAACTCAGCCTTGTGAGTCTGACTCCCTGGTTACAGACTCTCTGCCATAGCCCTAGCATTCGTCTTTGTCAACCTTTAACTTCTAGTCACTCTGTCAGGGCTCTAGGCCGATTTAACAGGTCTTCAGGGCACGTGGCAAAGCAACGGGAGGCATCGATCACCCCAGATGACGTGCCTTACCGTGCACCCTGTTGTTACCCCATTTGCTTGGTGCAGGCTTCCCAGGTTCTTTGCATAGCTGTTGGTGGAACCACCCATGGCCATGGGCCTATGCTAAGAGGTATCACTCACAGACTGGTTGCTCAGCTAACTGCAGAAAGCATAAGCAGTAACATCAGTCACTACTGTTTTATTGGTATCCCAGCGATATTGTCATCTTGCCACCCCACAGCTCTTGGCCAAAAAGGGCTGTGTGCATCTGTCAAGCAACATGGTCGAATTTTATGCATTGCTCAAATATGTTGAGAGGCATCTGAACTTGATGTGCCCCCCCTACCCCCATCATGGACTTGAGCACTTAAAATGGACATAGCAAATTCCTTAGATAATAATCTTCCAAATCCCCATTATTCCCGTTCCAAAAGTAATACTGGGGCTCTATTCTCGTACACGCAGTATGTTTTTGTAGGTATGTCATATCTGGGACAAGCAGAAGCCTATTTAAATTACAGACTCTACCTGACGTACTGAACAAAAATAGGATGGAATTGCAAGTTGAAAAATATCCCGCCATCGTTGATTTGTCCGGCTACACGATTTTGACGGCAGTTTCCATACCCATGAAACCATCTTCAGTGGGAGGACAGTGGGACACACCCAAAGACTCTTTGCCACAGTGCGTCCATGTGGCGGTGAGTAGAACAGTCCTCCGAGAAACTTTCTAACTTCCATTTTCCCCATTGCCTGTTCAGCAGGAGTACTACAGTACTGTGCAAAAGTTTTAGGCATGCAACTTCAATGTGTGTTGAGAAGTACAGGTAGATTCTTATCTACCAACGGGGAGGTTTCTGGTTGGTCCCAAATTCATTCTGCAGCCTGAGAATGACCTCACACACCCAAACTTCAGCAAAAAGAAGGAATCCTGCAACAGATGCTATGGTCCCCACAGAGCCCTGATCTCAACATGATCAAGTCAGTCTGGGAGGACATGAAGAGACAGTCAAAGTCTGCAGAAGAACTGTGGCCAGTTCCTCAAAATGTTTGGAAGAACCTATCAACCTCTACCTTAAACTGCATGCAAGTTTGCATAAAAGAATCGATGCTGTTTTAAAGGCGAAGGGTGGTCCCACCAAATATTGATCTGATTGAGGTTTTTTTGTCTACTGCACTTTTTAGAAGGTTTATTCATTAATAAGTATTCATGGCATTATTTTTGGAACCGTCCTCGCTTTATAGCATTTTTCCCACAGGTGCCTAAGACTTTTGCACAGTACTGTACATACTTTGGATGTGGTAACAAAAGTGAAAGACCTTACACAGAAAACACCAACAGAAACATTAATTGTGGAATTGAAACTGTAGTTTTAAAAAGTTGCATTAATGTTTATAGTCTGCTTTCTTTAATGCCTTCTCACCTATTTCATCTCATCTGCACTTTTCCTCATGTATGTGATAAAAACACAATACATTCATCTTCATTAACCCCTTGTCCTGCTCATGGAACTCCAGAATCAAGGGAAACAGAGGGATACATCACAGAAATGGTGCTAGTTCACTGCACTGTAGCCACAACACAAAATGGGAATTTTACAGTGCTCAAGTAACCTGAAATGTATATATCTTTGGACTATGAGAGGAAACCCATACAAATACAGGAACATGCAAACACCACACAAACTGAAATGGATTTAAAACTATGCTCAAACAGCACAGGTACTATGAGATGAGAGCACATGGCCCCGTGCTGCCCCAGATAACACATTCATATATTTGTAAATCAGGCCATTAAGAACAACACTAAGAGTCAAATATCCCTGCACTATCACTGCAGCCAAGTCAGAATATCACGGTTACAGAAAGACAGGTATGACACAGTAAACCTAATAACAAATTAAGATCATTTCATCACTGAAATTACCTGTTGGGAATGATTAGAGTGATATTTACTGTGCGCCATCTCTAAACCTCATCATATGATAAAGTGTCACTATGTGAGAAGACACCCAATAGTGTCGCTATGTGAGAAGACGTTCTCGTGATCAATCGTCTTACGGCCCTCTATCACATCGGGAGCCGTGCGGTCCTAGTTGGGGACCAGGCAATATTAAGGTATCGTTTTGTGCGTCTGAAAACAATAATAGCTGAACAGGCTCACCAAACTGTAAGGGATCCCTAATCGAAATCGACAAGCGACGTGATTCAATACCTCTCAAACAAGCTCTTCTACATCACATGACACCACCACCTCATTTCTGTAATCAAGCTCATACTGAATCAATATTTACAGGATTAATTGATGCATTTACTTTGTCATAACATGATGTAATGGATGAATGACACAGTCAATTACTAGCTGATTTGTCCCACTGGGCTTGAGGCGTTTTAGCCTTATTTCCTTTGTCCACCTGCACTATCACTGTCACCATCTGAGGGCTTGGAATCAGGGGTCAAATTCACTTGAAATGTTCTCCTAAACCAAGTTAGCCAGTAATTATTCTTTGTGCTATTCTTATTAGGGAGTACAAATTAACCCAGGGAGGCCATCATGCTTGTTTAAATCCCATGCTCAAGCCGAACCACATTCTACAAAGGAGCGTACCAGAAGCCCATTGTCTGTTCCTGACCAGACAACGTCCTTGACTCAGTCATGCTTCTTAAGCATGGAAATGGGTACGTGTACTGTGGCGCAGACTGGGACCCGTTTCACCACGATTCAAGATGGATGAGATCAGTGGATAGTTCCCAATGACACCCACCAGCACATAGCTCGTATTGTTAAACCACAGACCCCCTGGGTTTCAGTTTGTCGCTGCTGCACAAGATCACATGCATGCTGTGAATTAACTAACAGAAACTATTTCTAAGAACAGAGCACAACTGGTGGCACTAACACCTGGAATGGATAGTTCTCCAAACTCTGTTAGAAGAGGCAGAATAATATGCCGCACACAAGTTTCCCAGCTAGTTAACAATATGACATCAAAGGTGTCTGTCGCGTGAATGAGTCATCCTTTGAACCGCAGCACAGTGTTCTTCAGCCTACTCATTTACTAACACATATTCAATTAATGCAGAGTTGTAGAAACTTCCAGATAAGGACATCTCTTCCCAGACCATCAATAAGTTGAGCATTTAGGTTTGTTGGGAAGTTATTAGGCATGTAATTGCCAGGAACAAAGTGAGCTGCTCTCAGCTGTTACCCTTTAATCTTCAAACATGCGCTCAGAGCCCATTAACACTTTTAAGAACTGAACCTGATGGTATTTAATGAGTTTACGAGATTTTTTTTTCCTTATTCTTTATGCAAGAAAAACAATGTACTACATGCATAGGTTGGGAACGCCATGGTTGTTGTAGTACAACTCAAACAGAGGACATTTCTTTGGATTTTTCTCTGGCACGTTGCATCCCGTGCAAACCAATTTCTATCGGTTCGTATTCACTAGTTTTCTTGAAGCAAAATGATTTACAAATTCAGCCTCCTTTTGGAAGGGGGGGGGGGTACTATATGTACTATAAAATTTTGTTTGGTAATTTAT
Organism: Arapaima gigas; assembly: GCA_900497675.1. Taxonomy (NCBI): domain Eukaryota; kingdom Metazoa; phylum Chordata; class Actinopteri; order Osteoglossiformes; family Osteoglossidae; genus Arapaima; species Arapaima gigas. The sequence goes on from UFQX01000180.1 coordinate 763,023, forward strand.
CAAGTCGGAAAAAAATTATATTAAATCTCTGAAAAATGATGTGGAGAAGCAATGGCCAGCTGTTGATACCTGCATCACCAGATCTATCTGTGAGCCCATTCGTTTGGAGAGATTAAAATCTTTCTGCTTGGTCAGCTGCCATAAATGAATAATATCTAAGCAGGTTGTGCACAAGTGTGTCTGCATGCATGCATGTGTGTGGTCCTGAATGCTCATTTGCGTCTCAGCCTTGGGATCCCGAAATAGTGCTTTATTCACACGGGAGTTCAGCCCACCCAGCCACTGATTCTTGTCCTGTCGGACCCGGCAACATGCACACAAAACCCGTACCTCGTTATTTATATTCTTTTCATATGTGAACATCAATCTTAACGTTGGCACACCTAAATGTTCCTTTTATTTTTGGATCCTGCCTCTGAAAAGATAATTATCATAGTTCAGCTACTGTACAGCATGTCAGGAACTGCGTACGGTGCAGCGATCATGCCGTACTCAAGCTCAGACAAAACAGGGAGGAATCCTTTGGGAGAAAAAAGTGAAGATCGAACAGTCCAACAAAGAGGAGGAACACCCTACAGGGTGATATATTTTGACACAAAACTGCTATTTAAAAGTCCCCCACAAATCATTACATTTGTGTCACTCCTAAATAATGTGTGCCTCAAAGGACCTTAATCCTAGTAAAATTCTAAATGCAGTTCTCAGATTCATAAGGGTTAAATAACAGACAACAGGCTGGGTAAAAATTCACAAAATTCAAAAGGATTAGTGAGATTTGTCTCCATTACCCAACTGCCCTCCACTTCATTTAAGGAAAAAGAAAAATATGTCTCAACACGGCAGAAGTTGAACTTTTTGAAACACACCTCTGCCACTGTTGGAACCAACCTGGATCCATATCAACACGTGGGAGACACTGGAGTCGATGCAGTGTTAGAGTGAACTTGATTTGGTGGTGGACAATGAGCAGTAATTAAATTCCCATAGTTGTCAGAGATAACAAGAAAGAGTGCTTCAGGCCCGTTCCAGCTAAGATTGCCATATCGACTTTAGCCATAGAAAAATAATTAACTTAAATACCTTTTTTTCCGAGCCAGTGCATTTGTTACAAGATGCAATCGTCTTCTAATGAAACCTGTTTAGGCCCTTAATGAACCTTCCTCTATGCAAGGAACTTTCCTAGAAGGTGTATCTAAATTTCTGCTCTGTTGTAATGTGCAGGTCTTGGTCAAATGCGTCTGAGGGATTTCAGGTTTTACAGGTGATCGAGTCAATATGGCTGAATACCTGCTTGCAACAACACGGAAAAAGCAAAGGTTCCTGAGCGAAGAGGACCTGCCGGGATTACCGGCTCCCTTTAAACAAGTTTTTTAGTAGGAGAAATTCATTATTAAAAAAAAACCTATTAAAATAACAACTAACGCACATGGCCTACTACAGCAAATAATCTGTGAAAACTAGGGAAAACGAATGCAATTTTACTGAATAAAATCTTCCTATTTCCATTTCAATGCTTTCAATTTAATGAAAATCTGTCAACCTGCTCACACAAACTATTTGCTCTAATTTGGTTTGTCACAAGTGTAACTGCTTTTGTTTTACAATGATATTTAGCTGTTTAAGCCTTATTTCCTAATTAATTACATAAAGCTGTCCATTGAGTCTTTAGCCTGTTACCATGACAACTATCTCACCCCCCCCCCTCCTTGGTGACCTGGCTGGACCTCCTCGATAATTGCCTGGAGCTCCAAATTTTCCTGAAAGGGCTCATGTGTTCTTACTGATAGGAGTCCAGTGGTGGTGGAGAAAAGGAGTACAATGAATTAAATTGCAATCACACATGTGCAGAGGAATAAAGGGGAAAAAGCACCTGGAAGTCCGGTTCATTGTGGAAAGGCAACCTGACTGATACAGGTGAGCACAGACCTGGTCATTGTGCTTCCAAGTGTGGGAAACCTGCGTTGTGACCACTACCATGAAAGCAGGCTAAAATTACTGCATACAAAAAGCTGTGTGAGGAGAAGAAAAGTGCGAGATAATGGGCTCTCCTCCCTCCTCAACACCCAAATGTCCCACCTGGCTTTCTCTCTGCAGGGCTTTCCCATATTGCTGTGCTGAATGCCTTTTTGTGCTTACAGCTTCATTTGAAGGTCACATGAACACCAATTGGTCCCTGACAAGCTCAGAAACCCAATGGATATGAGTTCATTAAAGGCAGAGCCATTGAACTCAACTGCACAGCCCTTCTTTGTGCTGAGCTCCTTCACCCTTCCATTGTCCAATGGTTCCTCCAGTGGAAGTTGGGCCAAAAAACACCATCCATTACTCGGACACCTTTGTGGTGTCTTGAAATAGCCACTGCACCATTACAAAAAAGGACAAAATTAGCCTTCATCATCAAGGCTGTTCAGAGATGGATCACTTCTTCAGTGCACACTGGCAGTAACTGATGTTGTGAATTTGTGTTTTTGCATCTGTAATACTTTGCATCCTGTGTGTGACACATTAAATGGTACACGCAATCCAGAATTTTAAAACAAATAGAGAACTACACTAACACAACGCAATGCCATTATTTTACTGACAGAAATGCATTTGTGCAGCAGTATATCTTCAAAAGGGTACATGAACGATATGACGGTTTGCTGCACATACATCATGCCTGCTCCACGCCTGAATAAAATCCATTAAGGAGTCACAATCTACAATGTGTACAATGCACTGTACAGATTTTTTTCGGCATTACGGCTGCATTTGGCATTCCTTCCCGTGCGATAATGAACCAAAACACTCACTTTAGTGGAAACGGGACTCGGCAAGTTCCACCCACTGCACTTCAAACAGCTGGCAGTGGGAGGTAACTTACAATCCACTGAAGTCAAGGGCTTGATTTTTGCTACTTGTAGACTGATGAAAAAAAGATTTTTTTCCCCCCGCATTTTTTTCTTTATCATATAATGCATTTCAGTCCTTATGTATACCGTACTTTGCAATTAGAAGTTTTACAAGAAAGTGGACTGATTCGAGGAAAAAAAAATCTGAGTTAAAAATGATATTCAGTTTCTTTGTAAACCATGCACAATGAGTACCAATCATAAGTACTGTAGATAAAAGTATAAATCAATTCATACAGTCACGTCAAAGTGTATCGGGAATCTTTTTGTTTTTGCAGGTTTTGATACTAAATAAGCCAAAGAAGCAAATATCACAAAAAATGCGCGGTGCACCCACACCACCTAATACCAACGCATCAACAAATATCCTGTTGTAAAAAGTTACTACTAGGAGTCAATAATAGATTGTGCTACCTTTAGATGCAATTAAACTACAGCTGTAGTCACTGGGCAGGGTCTTTCAGCACTGTGGAAGAATTCTAACCACTGCTCCATGCAGAAATACTGTAGCTCTGTTCACATCTTTAAGAGCACTGCCATTTCTTTATTGATGGAAGAAGCTTTTACCTTTTCTAATCATGCAGTAAGAGTCTGGCTATGTCTGGGCCTTCATCATCATCCTCACCATCAATAAGAGGATTTAGCTGCTGTACACTCAAAGGGTTCCATCTCGATGAGTAACCGAGATGCTGCGTTTCATTTTCACTAGACACGTGGACCAAAAAATTCAAGTTGTGATTATTTGTGGAGAGATTGTAGCAGGTCACCCTCTGCTAGGTAGATTCTCCACTGTCCCACTCTCTCAGTTTAGTTAATGTGGCTCTCAGATTGGTTCTACCAAGGTTCAGAGCCTTAAATATGGACACCTAACCCTTGCCAGACCTATTGGCTTCAACAGCTATTTTTGAAAGGTTTTCAGGAATTTATTTTTGGGACATACAGATGTCTTTCAAAGAACCTATGCAGTAATGTAATATATATGTAGGGTGTAAAATTCCCTTGAGATTCCAACCTTGTAACATGCTACGTACTGTGTTTGGTATGGAATTCCGGAATGCAACAGCTATCAATCATGAAGGTGTAGACATTGGCATTTCCCAAAATTCACGACGGGATGCTTTTAGCACAGCCAAGAGCACTCCTTTACAAGGCTTTCAAATCAGCAATACAAGCATGGTTATGTGGGATGAGGACGAAACCTTCAGCAGCAGCACCACTGTTAGATAAGTGATAATGTAGCACTGTGGGATGCCATTACAATGACATCACAATAGCCCAAATTTAGCCACACTGCCTCTGCTATTCGATGCTCAACATGAGAACCACAGACAGATGCCCAGCACCATCTAACAGGTGTTTATTTAAAGTACCACGGAGTTGAAGAAGTGAGCGCAAAGAGGATACTTTTTATAGAGACTGGAGAGCTCATAAAGTAAAAATAATCTGAAGAATGCAGATAAAGTATCTCTGCCCTGGATCGAATAGTACGGTAGCGTTCTTGTAAAAATTTGCATGCTTCCTATCTATCATCATCAGTTACCAACTGACTGTTTGTCTATGCACTCAAATCATGGATAAATGAAAATTTGTATTAGATGGTTCTCTCTACAAAGACAGTATTTGAAAGCAGGTTAATCCCACATTGCTTAGCAGGACAACCACTGTGTTTGTTGATAGTTTTCAAACCATATGCAGCTGAGAGCTATGTTGGGGTCACTTATTTCAGCTCTAGCAAGAGCTAGGATCATGCTGTCTAACGGAAAAAGGATTTGTTTTATTCTGCGCATAAAAATACATCGAGACAGTTTAAGACTTCTAAGGTTTATGCAGCTACTAGTTGTGTTACCCAGTGCTGCCCAGGTTAGAAAGTGGAAAAGTACATAGTAATGACACATTATAGAACACCAAACTGTATTACCCTTGTGGTGCATTTAGTACACACTAGAACAAGTACTGTTGTTGAACAAGCAGAAGCTATATAGAGAGCAAAGTTGCTTCTGGTTGTAGTCAAGTGGAATAAGTAGAAAGGTGTAACTACAAAATGTGTCACCAAACTATTATCCTTCCCCACAAAAACCTCACTTAGGGTGAAAAGTAGCTGTGTGCCAGTCTGTGGCTTGAAAAACATAGCCATGAAAAACAAACAGATGGAGCTTTATAGATGTACTGAGATCATGTATTGAAATCGTGCTCTGTTTTTCCCCTTATCCAGTGAAAAGGTATATGTGCAGTATAAAGTGTGACTGCCTGCTGGTGTCCTTGGCAGTTACTGTCAAACCCAGTTTTAGGACTTTCACTTTGGTACACGGGAGCTGTATGGAAAACTGCTAATGTCTGGTTTTACTAGATTCTGAGTGGAGAAGAGCCCTTCCCAACTTTTAGGTATGACGCAGCAGCACACCTCCCATTGCCCCGAACATTCCTCGTAACTATATTCGGGAAGCCTCAGAAAACCTCGTCTCCTTGAACACCAACTCAAAATATATCAGAAGGGCAGAAAACATTGTGCTGACACACAACAGCGAGCAAGACAGAGCAGAACTAGTCCAACTTGAAGCAGCTCAAAAAATAAATAAATAAATAAATCCCTGCAAGCCATTTTAATACTTCAGAGTACTCATATCAATAGGTAGCAAAACTCTGTGGTCTCACCTCCTCCTTCTACAATTAAGAGCAAAAGTTAAAAAAAAAAAAAAGACAAAAAAGACCTTGCACGAGACGTAGCTGTGCAAATGAACGTATGATGAGCCGACCACTGTGCCATTTCTGTTTGACCTCTACTTATCTGATGTTCCAATGGCCCCTCCCAGTCCCCTCCGTTCGCATGCTTCTGTGCTCAGCCCTGTGCTGGCTTACCATTAATTTACATGTATAATTATTACAGGCGCTTCAGGAATCGTTTGCTAAAAAGCTTTATGCAAATTATAATTAACGGTAATTAAAATCCAGGCTGCTCTGAATGGGAGCCGTGGAGCTAGAACGCTGTTTATAAAACCAAATTAAAACTAATCACTTTACTGCAGGAAACGAGAGGTTACTAGAGGCTCCGGTGAGCATGTACGCTGCGGTGGGAGCCGAGGAGGAGGACTCTGTTTATCCCTCTCTCTGCTTTACGCTGCGTTCTTCTGTACTTCATTCACCCTAAAAAAGCCATCCCCGGTACATGTTTTTTATTGTGTTTAAGAACAATTTAAAAACTCTAAATTTTATTGCCTGTAACTCAAGCTGAACTGTAGCAGTAATCTTGTAATATATACAACGTAGCACAGAGTCTCCAGCCTCCTAGCAAACATACAAAACCAGCATTTAGGTGGAAGCACACGCCTCTACAGAATCAGTCGGAAACGGTCACAATCTGTGTGAAAAACTACCCGTTCCTGGTCTCATAGCAGCAAAGGAGGACCGCGCTGTAACACATTTATACGACTGCTGCCGAGTTGACCGTGTTGGAACATAAAGCAAGGCTCCTGAACGGAAGCATTTATCTTCGGCTTAGAGTGCCTTTCTTTATAGGAAAGGCCTTTAAGATGAACGAGGTATCAAGGAAGTCAGCACATTGTGGAAAGGCGAATAAATGAATCTCAGCGGTGCGTCCTGTCTCGGGCGCTCCGGAGTGTACCGTCTCGCAGCTGCACGTGGGACACGGCACAGGAGTGTGTGAGATTCTAGCCTTTCATTATCTTCAGATTGCCCTTCCTGTCACCAGGGGCTCCGTTTAATTAAGCAACGGCACCCACGACACCATTCAATTTTAACATTACCATGATTTTATCCTTTATTTCATTTATTCTAATAAAATCTCTGTGGCTCATTAGCATTAACAGCTTTGAGTATTCTTGAAAAATGAGAACTAGTGCCTTCTGCTGCTTCACTGGTTGATTTGAGCCTAAATATCAGGGAACAGGTGGCAGGCAAGTACTTCCCAGACCCAGAATATGAAGAAATCTATGAAATAAGGTTTGCTTTTGAAGACAGGTTTATGAAAACATCTACAGAAACTGATACTCAATTCTCCTTAACTGTGTAGCAGCAGCCTAACTATTCAGCATTTCCACAATGTGCTCTGCTTGAGGATGCGTGTACACATGTATATGTGCATGTGTGTACTTCTGAATTTTGCATTTATCTAGTTATTATTAATCTATACTGCTGCACTTAACCGTCTATATTGTATTATCTTTTTATTATCCTCCTTCAAATTTTTTGTCATTCTCTTAACTCCCTTCCCCTGTTTGGTACACCGTGGACCTGAGGATCTCCATTTTGTGCTCCCTTGTATGCCTACCTGCTGTATAGTGGTGTCCGACAAACAATTCTTGACTCTTGATTCTTTGAGTATAAATAATGTACATCACAGTTACACATTTAGCTGATGCTTTTCTCCAGAATCATTTGTTAAGTTCCTTACATTTATGTACTAGTTTACACAACAGGTTGGTTTTAACCTTAAAATAAGCAGTTCTCAGCATTATTACAGCAAGAGTTGGGGTTTGAATGCAGGACCGTTGAGTCTAAATGCATCACTTCTAACCACTATGCTACCCCATTTCATAGAGACGGACATACTTGAAATACTTCCCTGTTACGAAAACAGACAAATTATTTCTAAATATTCTCATTTAAATCATGGTTTACAAGACACAACTACACATTTGCCAGCAACTGCATTGTGGTATGTCTAAACATTGTATACAGTCATACCGTATATAGGGGTTATTGGTAGATTTACCATCAACAGATAAAGCCCCACATATAAAAGGGGCAAAGAACTAAAAGCTGCCGATATTTTTTATTTTGTTTAAATAAATCCAATTAGTCGTCCCCTGACTAATCAGTGGTTTCCTTAAAAAGGGGTGGGGTTGTGGTGAGGGGGTGCTGTAGATGCAACTGCAAACAGCTACAACTCATTCAGACAGAACCCTTTGGGCGTACAGTAGCTAAACCCTCTCATTGATGATGATGACGATGATGACAAAAGTCCAAACACAGCAGCTTCTCATACTACATGATCAAAAAAAAGAGGAGAAGCTTCTTGCATCAATAAAGAAACGGCAGCGCTCTTAATTAGGATTCACGTCTTTTGGACTGGTATGAACCCCCCCCCACACACACACACACACACACACACTCACTCCTGACAAGAAGAGCCATTAGTAGGCCTAATAACCTTCAAAAGGCTGGTTTTATGTGTGCAGAGGGCCTATGTGTGGTGCCCTGCCCTCCTTAACACAGCTCTGTAAACAAGAAAGTCCTCATCAGTCACCAGAGATGCGATTAAGCTACATTTGTTATTTTCCTCCTGAGCATTAAAGATACAGCTTTTTTTATAGGAAAACCATTAATTCTATTTGTCAGGCTAACAGGAAGCTTGTACTACAGCATGCAACACAGCGCCATCATTAAAGTAAGGCAAACAGTACTAACTGGAGGGGAAAAAAAAAACCAAAATAGACTGAATTATGGACAGGAAAATGTAAACTTTGATGTTTGAGCCAGGCTCCCAACTTACTACAGCAAGCTGCACGTTTGAGAGATTAGGTGCTTCTCAAGTCATATTTAGTCATTTAAACTATGCAAATTCTGTCTTAATGCAAAGGGCATTAATCTGGCAAAAACACTTAATTCCAGGAAAACACTTATTGTGAGTTTATTTGTTATTAAGTTGATGCATTCTAAAGATGAGCAGCAGAACTGTTTGCTCTGAGCAAAGCTGCTATTGATTCAATATACAGTTTATAATATACAGATGTAGAAACCCAGCATCAGGGAACATTTACATTTAAATGTATATTTCTACAGCATTGCAAACCACTTGTAATAAAGGCCTAACTGCATCCTATTGTAACGTCGATGGAGGAGCAGGACCTCCTTCAGCTGAACACAGGACATGAGTGAATGGTAATTCTACATATGAGAACAGCTTTCTCAAGTAACAGCATTAAGAGGAGAAGTCAAATTGTCTAAACCATCTCTAAAATCGCTGCCATCAAAGCAGAAGTCTTACTTCCCAGCAGAAACATAAAATCTACTGAAAGCAAAGATGTAACACTCTTGAGAGCTAAGTGTTCATACCAAAATTCATTAAAATTTCAACAAAAATAACCTAACATGAATTGAAGCAAAGTGTGGCTAGGACAGCTGCCATGTGGGCAGCACCAGCTATGCCCATAGCAGTAATATCATTAGGGTACTGGGCTCAGTTTTCATTTTGGGAGACATCTAACACACATTATGGATTCTATTTTCTGGTGCAGGCAAGACCACTGCGTCAGACTTTGGCACCAAAAGAGATACTGCACAAGACACTGAAGGCTAACAAAGACCTCCAAAGAACATCAAAAACCTGTGCACAAGATGAATGATTCTTATTTTTCTTTTAACCTATACCACAGGATAGAAAACTGTGTCTCTATCCTTTTTCCACATCTATGTTATAATTACTTGCAAGCAACAAACAATAAAAGTAACAGACATTACGGTGAAAAATCTTGCACTTTCCAAATTTTAAGTTCACCCCCCCGACATTTCTTTGAGTAAATTCAAGTATGTATGTCATATTTCATTTAGGGATATAAAATGGTATCATGGTATATCAATGGTATCATATGGTGCAGAAAAAGAGAAGCAGCAGGAGAGATGTTTGTTAAGAAAAACCTCCATCTTGTACTAAAAAACAGAATGATCCACTCCCATAAGAAAAGTTACTGCTATTATTAAGTGGTATTTCTTTATCATTGTATTGTTTTATGTTTTTTCAATTACCATTATTTCAGTAGTTAAGATTTTTTTAGCATTGAAAATAAAGCACAAAGTGTTGCATAGCATTTAAGAATACAGTCCGTAAAACCATTCCCTATTTCAGGGTCTGGTAACCAAATGTGGTTCAGCAAATGCGGTTAATTTTAATGACTGTATATTGTCTGTAAAACTGAAATGTTGAAAAAATAAATGTATTCTTCTCTAAATCTCATCCAGCCAGGATTAATAATTCAACCCTTCAAAAAGTGTGCGCGAAAACAACAGGGGCAGTTAAACAAACCAAAAAAAAAAAAAAAAAAGTAGACCAGTCACACCTAAGAAGAGTGAGATTTGTTCAGTCATAAATCAGAATGAGGAAAAGAGACACCAGTGAAACACACAGAAATGGACAACCTGTCTGTATCTTAAAACAGCTCCACTTGGCGTAGATCCACATATGGGCAGAAATAATCCATCTCATCGCATCATATACAGCACTATGTCTGCACAAGCCGGAAACTCTCACATTCACATTGTTATCAACTACCAAAACAGATGTCTTTTAGCATATGCAGTGCGTATCCTCTTTGTTTCCAAAATGTTTTTTCTACAAGCCTGACTTCTGAAGACCACCCACCTCAAATGTCAGCAAGTCGATAAACTGACTTCACACTGATATGAATAAAGGGACATTTGGCATAGAAGAAATGAAGAGCATCAGGGTGTGATAACACCATCTCGTTCCCTGTTATAATTTCCATGTTCTCAGAGTTTTCAAGTAAAAGAATCACTGAGGATTCAGCACAATTCTAAACCTATTAAACTGTCCCAGTGAATTTAACTGTCCACCTGAATCATCCAGAAAGGGCCCATCTGGTGGGAGGAGGGCATGCACAAGGACACAAAGAGAAAAGATAAAGCTGAAAGGAGAAGAGAGGAAGTTGAGAAATATAAAAGCAGATAGGGAGGATCATGTTAAGAGTAACCATGATAAGTACTTCCAGCCTCCGCACTGCTGTTGGAGAGGGAGTCTGTTGCAGAGCACCCTGGACTGAGGATAGAGGTGGAAGTCGGGGAGAGAACCTATTTTCATTCTGGTCAAAACAGAGCACAACACAGTGTCCAGGATGACATCTCACACTTTGCTGAAGAGGATGCATCTCTCAGAAGCCTAATGGTCCCCACCTAACCTTGGACTGATAGAGGCCTGAGCTGCTACGCCCCAGGGATCAAGAGCAGACTGGCAAGCCTGTAATCGGCCACTGGAAAACAGGCCAAACTGGCAACATGTTCAGGAGAAACACACACTGCTGCTGGCTTGTGTAATAACCCCTAAAGAGTCGCATCATACACCCCTGACGTGATGTCAGGGTTAGGAGAGTAAATGATATCAGCAGCTGCTGGTCCACTGCAATACCAATGTGTTCTCAGGAGATGGGTTCCTCAGCTTTTGACTCTGGGATATGATGGATTTCAGTGGTATTAAAAAAAAAAAAAAAAAAAACACAAAACTTTTCAGTCAAGTTCCTCCAACTTCCCCCCCCCAACCCAAACACGAGGGGAGCCTGAAACACCAGGCATGGTAGAGCTGCTTCCTCTACATCAGTTCTGTTCACTTCCACCTGCAAGTCATTTGCCGATGGCAGAGTGCCTCTAGGCTCCCATAAAAGCGATCAGCTGTCTGCTATCACACCTTTTTCATAACACTGTCTATTTCTTCTGCTTCTGCCACATTCACAGTTGCTCCCTAAAGACTGCATGGAGATATGGAGATTGCATTTTGCACCACGAGTTTTTACTCATTCCAGTAAATACAATGAGTTTTTTTTTAATTTTACCCAAAGCAAATGAGTTTCAATGTGCAAAAAATGAGCAGTAATGCTTTCACAATTCAACCAAATATTTGCATCAAAATAAAATTATTAGCAGCAGCATCAAACTCTCACAGGGCAACTTCCTCCGGTTAAGAGTGTTTGTATTCAGGACACGTGGGCGACTTATGGCATTCTGCATCTCGGCTCCAGTGAAAAGGCAAAGCACTTCTGACTGTCAGAAAGCACAATCTCTTTTACAGAACGCTTCCTCCGAACGGAGCACACGGCTGTGTTCTTCCCATGAACCCCCACCAAAGTACACGACTTGCATGCGTGCAAGACTGAGTACATTTCACCAACACAAAAGGACTGTCGGTAAGATCTGGTTTCTGCAGCGCATTTCAAGTCTTCAGATAAAAGGGATTCAAAGGGGAATGTTAAAGTGCTTAATTTGAATGATTGCAGGAAAAGAGAACTAATGGGAGATGAACAAAAAAAAAATTTGAACATTTTCCTGCCAAGGGTGATTATTATAATACATGATGAGGAAAGAAATCCTGCAAAACAACTTGAAAACACTGAGTGAGGCTTTGGTCCATTATCATTAGTGATAACTAGTGTCCATTAAGGATTTTTTCCCATTAATTTTAAAATGTTATCAGGGCAACTACAGGAACACAGCAGTAACTGGCAAACAAAAGGCAATGGCAGGACCAGCAGCTAATGGCCACACATTCTTACACATCTGTGTTGTACTGGTTGTCACCACCACTGTCATCAGAACGGCAGGACAGACACAGTACTTGTATTCAGAACTGAAAAACAAAAAACAATGTATAACTAATTATCAACCTAACACGTCATTCTCTCTATTGAGATCGGGCAAATAAGCATGTTAAATAATAAGGCTGTTTTTACATTTTCATTCATCCATCCATCATCATTAACCACTTATCCTGAGGAGCGTCACGGCAGTCCAGAGTCCATACCAGAAGCAGACAGCCTTGACTAAGTCTTTACATTCTGAATTGTATGTATTGGTATACTGAATTTATTTAGGTTTTTTTTTTTTTTTTAAAAAAAAAGGACTTTTTGAAAACTGCAGACTGAAAAAAACAATTTAGCAAAATTGCTGTTTACGTGTTCAGCTATAGAAGTTTTGCACATCTTATATGGAAAGGAAGGTGGGGTTGGACAGTAGAGGTTCTGTGTTCTGATGCAGCGTGACATGTACAAGATGAGGAGGGCAGGGCGCTGCTGACAACTGCCTGCGTCATCCTCTCAGACTCTTAGCCTTTCAGTCCAGCCACACTGAGTGGGCTGTACCTGCACTACATGTACCAGGAGCTGAACCTCACTTCCCACAACCTGATGGTATAGGAGCATCACTTGCACGATTAACATGCACAGATCAGACTCCGTGTGCCTCCACTGTAGATAAAAATACATCTGCGTAGTCGCCTTTTATGTCATAACTCTAAAGTGCAGCCTGAATATATTGTGGTAGTGTATTAGATTCATATCTCTAAACTCCAACCTTGAGATGTGGAAACATTTTAACACATGAATATTTCATACATGCATATTTATCCAAAAAACAGTGAAGAATACAGACAAGACAAATCCCTACATATCCAAAAGGACAACAAAAATCGCCCACCAGGTGATCCACCCTAGAGTTAAAAACAGTCTGAATCAGATGCAACCATAAAGTGATAAGATCAGGTACGGTAGGTCACATTACTAGCCATGATGCCTGGATTTAAAAACTCAATCTTATTCTCATTCTGCAATGGAAACCCACACAGTAGGGACAAACAAGACAGCAAATGATGCTGCAATTTGCTGTGCATCAGAACTGGGGAAACGTAACCGCGTTTCAAGCAGGCAGAATTTCGACAAATCCCCTCCACTGGCTCCTCTCACAACAAAGGTGCTTTAACAGTGTTGGGGGTAAGATCTCTGTCTGAGAATGTCCCAGTAATCCAGTTACACAGATTTACCATTCCACTACTTAGGTTTTTTATAGAGAAGGAAAAGCCCTACCATGGGTAAAGTTTGACGCAAACAGGGCTGGCAAATATTTGAGGCAAACGGCATTAAGTCTGGAGGTGGGGTTCCCATTCTGCCACTGGGCTGGGTTTTGCCATGCCTTTCTAAACGGTTTCGCTGCCACTGATTTTTTTTCCAGTGGGAAGTCACAAGGCTGTAAACCACCCCTTTATTTCATTTTTTCAATTTAATCATGGTAAAAAATGAATTAAATCCGGATGATAAGGTAATAAATTTCTTATACGAGCTGTCAAATGTCATAACTCAGAAACGGCCGCTGGCCTTCTCTCCTCAAGCAGGGGGCCACCAAACTTGTGAGCGAAGATTATGATGTTCGTCTGGAATGGGTGGAGGTTGCGGGCGGGGGGCACTTGGGGGTGTTGAGATTGGGGGGTGCATGGATTGCAGTCGGAGGTGAATTATGGCACTAGTCACTCAGCTCGACCCCTATCCAGTCAAAGTGTTTTTAAATCTCCAACCCGGTCGATTCACTCCACTCAGTACCTGCCCCCCTGTCCCCCACTCCCCACCAAGCCCTACTTGTCCAGCCCCTCCCTCACACCGGGTTCAGCGGAGCAAGCTGGTTCCTCGGTCAAATTATTGATGGCTTTATCAGCATCCGGAACCCATGATGCATCACCAGGTCCCTTTACGTGTGTAACGCTGACAGCAAATATGATAATGGTTGTCACAGATCAGTGGGAGAACTGTTGAACCTTCACAGTGCAGAATAAATTGCATTTTGCTTATTTATCCTGCATAATAGGCCCACCAGGAGACAGCAGAGGGACTAGTCAACCTTGATGGTGTATTCAAAAAGCTATTACAGCAAGTGATACACAAATACTGCAGGTTAGAAACATGGGGAAACAAAAGGAAACCTAATGACTCTTCACAATGATTCTAAACCATTACTGGGCACCATCATATTTACTTAAGGTGCCTTTTTTCAGAGGGTTCAAGGAAACATGAGAATCCACCTGCATTTGTGATAGAAGACCAAAGGTCACCTTCATGCATCTGAGCCTGTGTGTATTTGCAGGATCTGAAGCAGGTAATAGCCTCTCCCCACCAAGTCAAACATCACTGTGTCCGCAAACATGAAAAGTGTGAAGAGACCACTTTTGTAAAAACTGGACTTGTGCACAAAGCCACAAACCAGTCCTGTCCAAATGACTTTGTAAGATAATGTTAACAGCTGGCAGAAATTTTCCAAACCACTGCAGCCTCCGAGTGTCAGGCTGATGCACAAGGCCCACAGCTCCTCAGTCACAGTGGCAACCAAACATGGGAGGGGATGCAGGTTCCCACTGATCAGACAGAACATCAGGGACATGGCGAATGGGCCTGGCCAGAATGTCATTCTTACACATAGAAAATGAGATGGCAGCAAATAGGAATTCCATATTTAATAGGGAGAGTTTGCTTAGAGAGAGGCAGTGGGCCTCACAGAACTCCTGGGTCTCCAGGGATCACACTTTCCCTCAATGAATTACATTCTGCAGTGCCGATGCTGGTACAGGAAGCATAGGACTGTTGTCTTCCTTCAGTTAAGTGCCTCTGTGATTTCCATGTACTCCCAGTGCAAAACAGTAATTAAAAACACCATACACATAAAATCATATCCTTGGTCTTTCTTCTGAAGACATATTTGCATACATGGGTTCATGGATCAGACTTATTTTGAGTCTTTTTCTGTTATTGCTGCAAATTTCCACTGCCTTCTTTATCCTCATTTTTCATGGATTTTAACAGATGATAAAAAATGGCGTAAAGGGACATCTTTACTATAACAGGCATTCATGAACATCGCTAGCAACTCCCATAAAGCTGTCCATTGAATTCATCCTTTCAGACACCTGGCAAGTTAACCAAAAAGTACCCATGGCTTGGAATCGGCTGTACATCTTCACAGAAACTGATATACCGGTAAACACGGTTTTATACAAATAATACACACAAAAAGCAAATATAGAAACAAATCCCAATTGCGTATGCCAGGATGTTATTTTAAATTATTTTAAATGAGAAAAATAATAATGCATTACCAGGCCAAATTAATCTGTATGAGATTTACCAAGGAGTTTGTCTGGAAGTGAAATATTCTGAATTTTGGCTGAAAAAAACAACATATCTTGAAAACATTCATTCAGCCATACAGATTCCCCATTACTACGTTGCAAAAAATTAGGCAAAAATAGAATTGTCCACTGTTTTCTTACCACAAAACATTACCAGTAGATGCACCTAATTTTAACATTTATAAACAAATTTGTTTTGTTCACCAGTTGTTTTGAGTGTCCCAATGGAAGTGCACATGGCATTAAAAAATAACAAAGAACAGATCTCCATGTGGATGAATCACAGGGGAGGGATAGGAACTGAGTAAATGTAGACGGCTTGCTGGGAAACCTGGTCACCACATCCTCAGCTTCACATGCAAAATGCTCCCTAAAAAACAAGGAACCCATGCACACCTCTCAGAGTGTAACAAATGTGACTTCCTGTCTCCCCAGACATGTTAAATATATTACAGATTGCATCCAGGAGATTTAATTCAATTTTGTGTTTCCGTAGTGCAGTTTTGGGGATTCCACACATTAGTCAGGCCATTATGCAGAGTCTGAAGCAGGAACAGGCAGCGTGTTTGTCACCAGCACAATGAAATCAATCTCACAACTGAGAACCTCAGCCAGAATCACAAAGGGAATAAGGACTCCAACCACTGCATCTGTTTGGGGACTCGTAGGGCACCAGGGTCACAGAGATGTTTCTGGCATGCAGGGTGTCTCTAAGTGATGCATCTCTAAGGTCAGAAGAACTGCACCTTGACCAATGCGCATTTAAATCCAACTCACACAGTATCTATGACCTGTACAACTAGACCTCTAGAATGCAAAGGTATATCTGGAGAGACATCCATGCCTGGCTACAAACACAATATGCGTGCATAACACAAACCTAAAAGGTTTGCCGTCAGTACATGACATTTAAGTCGGAAGAATTTTAAAAATTTAACACTAGGGTAAAAGTCACTTACAGGAGGATTTTAATTTGTCCCAGTTTATTTGCAAAAAGGCTCTGGGGAAAGGATGAGCTATTATATTTGCCCTTTACACTTTAGCCCCCCACTTCATATCCCACCTTCACAGATTCAAGTATGCCCACCTGTCCCAGCAAGGGGCTGTTGTTTCCTAAGGCACCCCCAGGAGGCTCATCAGAGGAGAGGTCAGCTCACACTCAATGTGGTTTATGACATAGGATGCATCATCACTCCAGCCCGGGGAGCCAAACAAATGTCTCCCGTAGTGGGTTTTATTACAGCGAATATCAACTGTCGCAAAACCATCTGTTTGGCGGGCACCGCTGGCGAATTAAAGGCAGCGCTCGGGACTTGATGGGAGTCACCCCTCTCACTCGTGCAGACAGATGACTTCAGCTTCCCGGTGTGTTAGTTAAATCATACCACCTTTTGTCATTGCACGTAAGGTGGGGGGAATAAAATGATGGGCCTGAACATGAAACGATAAAAAAAAAAGTAACTGCTTCAGTTTAAGGGAGATCTCCCAGAGGTTTCTGAGCCAAGGGGTGTGTAGCCATTTACACAGAGCTGGGTCATAATTCAAACTTCTGGGAATTGGCCGAGATGCTTATCGCTACTGGAGCTATTATTTGACACCTGGAGAGAACTGCTGCAATGTGTCCAGCTAACCACCCCCACCCACCTTCATCTGAGAACTACAGTTGACTCTGAACATGGGAGGCCCATCAGACTGCCAGACACAATGCACTCTACGCAGAGAGCAAGAAGTGGAGGCGTCGCTAGCATGATGATGTTTTTATTAGGACAACCTCTCGATAGCTGTTTACTTGCAAATTTTCATAGCAAAGAAATAAAAGCAACACAATATCCTTTCTGCAGGTTGTTGTCCAAACATATGCACCGGTCTGGTCTGTAAATTCTCCACAATTCCTCTCCATAGTAACGACATTGTTGTCCCTTGGACTGCAGCTTGAAGGTGGGTGCCCCAAAGATGATGTTTTATTTTCCAGATTAACTGGTAATCCTTCTGATGTTTAACAAGTAGCTAAATGCCATTTGGCTTGTGAAGGTACTTGGCACATCAGTTTAATTTCCAAAAGTGAATGTTTTTGAAATGATTTTGCAAAATCCCTGCCTTTATTCTGTATGGATGGCAGCTCTCTATTGCTTTCTTCTTTCTATACCCCCAATGTAAAACAGTGCAAGTCCCCCTGGCTATGAATAGCAAGTCTTCAAAACTGCTCAAGCAGGGTCAACATGTGACAAAGTGGTTAAAGCTGCTACCTTACACTAAAAAGAGCCAGGAATCCCAATTTCTGCTGTAGTAACCCTGAGAAAAATACTTACCTGGAATTACTACAGTAAAATTAATAGAAATGGATAAATCACGGTAAGCTGCTTTGGAAAGAAGAATCAGCTAAATAAAACATAAATGTAATGCGATGTAATGTCAACCACATCAGTTCCCTGATTATATGACCTGACCTGCTGATCAACACCATATCACTAAACACAGAATTAGAAACTGACTACTTACTCCTGGAGATCCTCAAACACTACTACTTTCCCCCCTTTACTTTTCTCCACTTGAAGAAAGTTAGTGTGTCTAGGAGAAGTAAACGGAAGAATGGCCTTGGCTCTTACATCCCTGGACCAGCCTTAGTCCCCCAGACTAACATTTAACTGTATCAATAATTGTTTATGCGTCCATGGCTAAGTTTCTGTGACTAACATCATTTGTTGTTAAGCTGCTTATTCCAAAACTGTCCCTTTTGCATTTGTGGAAAAAGCTCTCGTCTCCGATTGCAAAGACTCCACATATACTTCAGCTTCAGCTCTGGCAAAAGGCAGCACTTCACTACAGTGACGAGGCAGGAGATGTCAAGCTCCATTACTGATGTCAAGCTAGGCCACACCTCACATAGTGCAAGTCTTTGCACCGACCGTTGCAAGCGACTGAGATAGATGTGGGATGCAAGCATCGTGAGTGCAGTTTGGGAGGGGCCTGCCTTATCTCGGGTGTCCCACGTGGCGGAGGCCCATCCTCAGACAATGGCGGAAAATGGGATTAGAGCAGGTTCTTGCATGCGCCCCACTCCGTGGAAAAGCTCGCTGGGGCCACCGTCAGTAATTAGCCTATTAAAATGTAGATCCAGGTACAAGTAGGACAGCAGTGTGAGGATGGCCTCATTCATATTTAAAGCCCTGAGCATACATGTCACAGTGGATTAGCAGACCTTCCCCCAGAGACTAGAGCCTCATCCTCAGCTTGCTGGAGTAGGCAGAGGCACAGTGTAATCTCTGGCCTGTGATAACTAACCCCTCCTATTCATGTGCAAGAATTATGATGACCAGTTACAAATAGTCCAACACATATCATTCTCATTCTCCCTTGTTCCTCCTCTAGTAACCTGAATTTCAGTCTGAATTCAGGCTTTCTGTTACTTACTGACGCACATTAGCAAAGCTAGAAGAGAAATACGTGCCTCTCATCTGAGAGAAGAGTAAGAAGAACCAGTGAAAACCATCATTCATCTTCAAACCACAGTTAAATAACAAAACTTTTATTACTATCAGTATTGATAATATAAGGCTTGTACAGTATTGATAATCTATGAAGCTGCTTGGCCTAAAGGATATTCATGGGGAGCTCCTCCACATGAATAAAAAGACGACAAACTGTATTATAACGCAAGAACAGTCGCCTACTTTGCTTTGTTGTAAAAGAAACCAAACATAATGAATACCTGTAATGTTGTGTAGGTTTTTTTTTTCCCCTTGTGCTTCTGAAGACCTCACTTTACCCAACGCTCTTGGCAAAGGTGTCAAGTCACGTGCAGCCCAGAAATAAGCTTTCGGATTTCAGCAGTGCTGAGACCGACACACCCTGCAGATACAAAGCCACTATCCTCCATTAGAGCACTCAGGGCTCTAGCTTCCATTCACACTTCCTCACTCAGATCTTGTGAAATGCAGGATCATATAACTTTTGATCATCATAGCGCTGGGACGGTGAAGCCAGCAAATACTGATTTTGTGGGTGCTTTCCTTCAGAAATTGTTACTCCCTTAAGTAAGCTGGCATTCTTCAGCATCTCCATCAGATACCATTAATGATGTAGCCTACATGCTATGGACTAAGATACAGTCAGGTTGTGGCTAATACTATCTCAGTGATATAGCTGGGAACAATTCTGGAGCCCAGAAGGGGCTCAGATGAAAACTGCAGGTGAACTGATGACTGCTGAACAACAACTGTATATCCAAGTACAACCTTCCACACCTGCAATCACAGTGAAAGGAGGAAGGTCTCACAACCCAAAATCCCTGTATCAACATACACACACCTCTTATCCCCCATTCTTGCCAAGTAAACAAGTAGTAAAATACAGTTTCGCAGTTTTGACCATTCAGTAGTCAGTTCCACAGATTCCAATGGAAAGGTGTCAATTCCTGGGAGCCAAATGACATGTTCAGAGGGGCAAACTTCCCGATTAAGTTAACAGAGAACAATACAATCCGTATATTGTATGCTTGGCATAAAAGCCCTCTTCATCCAAATACACAGTTATTGCACCTTTTGAATACACTGATGGCCTGTAAATGTTCTGAGTGCTCATAATGTAGTGGGCTACTGTAGGAAGACACATTCTCATTTTATTACACAGATGTGCTATTCATCACACAATATAACAAGCAAACAGCAGAGTAAATGTGGGGGATTAAATATTGAAACAGCAGACACGTGTAATTCATGGCAAACAGTTCCTTTACTGCTTGCTTTACTGCCTGTTTTGCCACATTGCTCTGACGGCCATTCATTGGCAAAACTTGCTCATAATGTTCTCCAAGTTGCTTTCAGCCACTAATATAGCAAAGGGTTTGTTCCACACATTTGATTTCTCATCCAGGCGTTTGTTCTGGCAGGCTGGTCCTTCAATGTCATCTAGGTTTAAGGGTCGGGAGAATTTTAATGGGAGGTACTGATAGACAAGCTCGGGTTGGATTTCTGCTAAAATTAGGTACAAAGCAGACATAGAGGACTGGATTTTACAACTTTATCTATGGAAAGCTCTTCAGTTTCAAATATAATTCCACTATAATTAAAAAAAAAAAATCTGCTGTGATCGCAGAACTTTAAAAATGAATTCCAGTAACTGT
Source organism: Arapaima gigas (assembly GCA_900497675.1). Taxonomy (NCBI): domain Eukaryota; kingdom Metazoa; phylum Chordata; class Actinopteri; order Osteoglossiformes; family Osteoglossidae; genus Arapaima; species Arapaima gigas. Next base: position 783,724 of record UFQX01000180.1, read on the forward strand.
GGTAACAAACATTAGCCAGACCTGGAATCTATATTTCACTAGAATAAATGACAGGAGCATTGGGGGTCAAAGTGGAACGGGCCTGAAATCCTTCAGCAAGAACACCACTAATTAATTGTCTCACTGCCTTCGTGTTCAATATAGTTATTACAGGGGTTTCACACTGACTTATCTTGGGTTACACATGATGTCAATTGAAAAAGCCTGTATGTGTGTTTCTCAGAATTGAAAATTATATTGAGCATCCAAAAGAGCTGAAAGAAATCCATAAGAATTACTTCCAAGCCAGGTCCGGAACTAAGAGAAATAACAGACAATGATTTGGAAACAATAATGGAAACAACCCCCAGTGTAATGAACGTGAACTAGTTTTGTAGAAAATCGGACATTAATTGGCTTGAAATTGCATCTATTTATTCCATACCTTCCCAGATCTTCAAAGTCATTAACATTTAGGGCAGCTGCATGGCAAGATCAAAACAAACAGGGGGGGAAAAAAAAAAAAAAAAAAAAAACACCATATGCCTTTGCTGTCATTTCAAGCCTCTGTCTGGAAGCATGTTGAATCTGCAGAAGTCCATTACAGAAGCAGCAACAACACTAATCAAAATCTATCATTTTCTAACCATACATAGGAGCCTCTAAAGACTTCATTTCAAAACGCTAGCAGGTGACCCCCATATGTGGGCTATTGATTTCTCCCAGCGTACAGCAGCCTTTGATGGTGCTTTTATTTCCCCCAACCTTTGCCGGTGTGATGTGAGAACTTGCTGCAAGGCAGGCCAGAGGAGGCCGCTTGTTAGCTGGCATCTCCACAATTGCCGAGATGTTCAGGCCTGTCTGCAAACACAAGGGATGGCTCTCTCAGGTGTACAAAGAAGAATCTGACATACTTTTACCACGAGGTGAGGGGCTGGGCATTTCATCAAGCATGGCACCCAAAAATAACATCCAACAGAGCAACTGAAAATAGACTGTCCAAGCAGCCCTACAGAGAAACAGTGACATAGGAAAGAGACAGTTGGTGGTGATATTAGAAAGCCATCTCTGATGGGTTTGAAGATTCCCATTTATCTGCTGGGGAACAACACTAGTATTTTTTCATAGGCAGATGATAGTGAAGTGTTTGGGTCTTATGCCTTTGAACATAATGACTGATCAAGGTACTATGAACTCATATAGCATGAGTACATGAGTAAATCATTTCAAAGTTGCTTATAACATTACAGTAAGTGGTAATAATAGTAATAAGATAACACTATTTTCTTTTGTCCTTCTGCATCTTTTATTATTATTTTTAATTGATCATCATCATCATCATCTGAGCAGCTGTGTCAAGCTCAGTAATATTAAATGCTGTGGAAAGCTTTCCTGTTAAGTCCACTTTAGTCAAGTGTTTTGGGACAGAACACACAAGGGACATGAACCAATCGTTACAACCTTCAACATCACAGATCTGTCAACAGCTCTCCATGCTGTAAACTTCTGAGGTTCTACCAGTTATATTTAAGACAAGATCAAGCTTGACACCAAAGGTGGTTATACTTTTTTAAAGTAATAATAAACGACAGGGTAAGAGTTGTATCATAGTTTTGTGCTGCATTTTTTCCCCTGCATTTCACTCAAAGCAAACCACACACCGTGGGTTTTTCAATTATTTCCCCCAGTTTTAAACTTATGGGGGGTTTGGGTGGCCCACCCACAAACCCGAATTACAATGTCACTTGCAGGGATACAGGCTCTCAAACCTCAAGTGTGTGTATGGAGATAAACTTGTAAGGGGCGGGGGGTTGGATTAACACGTTCCTCATGCTCAGTCTGTTTAATTGAACTTTCTGCTGGGAGCCCATGTTTTTGGGAAGTAGTACAATGGGGGTTGGGGTCACTCCAGAGCAGGTGCCTCGGGAATACGGGAGGGTAGGAGATCCATTTTCTCCACACCTCTCAATAGAAGATGATGAATTGAGAGCCACTGGCACGCATGGGGACAAGGTATGGCTGCTCCATGGCCTTTGTGTCAATGCATGTGATGGAAGAGTGAAGCCAAAGCCCCTCCTCTGATCAATAATTAATCTCAGCATTAAAAAGCATTTTCTTTGGGTGACAGGCCTAAGGGAGGGCTATTCACCAAGAACCATTTTCATACTTCTCAAACCAAATTCTGTCTCTGTTAAGCAAACTAAATCGCTCAAATGTCCTCTTAGGAAAAAAAAAAAAAAAAAAAAAAAAAAAAAAAAANTCTTGCTCTCATTTCTGTCCTTTTAAAAAAAAAAAAAAAAAAAAAAAAAAAAAAAAAAAAGTACCCATCATTTGCGCAAGGGTTGCTGAAAAGGAGGACTCCAGGTCCAGTTCTCCAGCCTGTGGCAAAGTTGCACCTAAAGAAAAAGGTATCACTTCAGTCTGTTGCCATCCATCCCAGCCATTAGTAAGCTCCTCAATCTTCTCTCAGACATTACGCAGCTTCTTACATCTTCTCCCAGACATTACTAAATATTCCCCACCGTCCGCCTCCGGGAAACTTTACCCATTTGGGTAATGATATTACGGATTGAATTAAAGAACACCAACACTTGAAATTGAACTATTTATCTTTTGGCAGGCTCTGTACAAAGCAGGCAACTTGATTATCTAGTGCACTCTGGCTGTGCTACATGCAAGACAAAGGTCACTAACATTTCTTCCTTTCAGGTTTTTACAAAGTCACAAGACAGATACTGCAAGTTCTGTAATTAAATGGCCTCTGTTTTAGCAATAGTGAACAGGCTGTCTGTCAACAGAAATTTTGCATAATGTCTATCCCATCATCAAGTAAATATTTGAAAATATTTGGAAAATTTAAGTCACACCTTGAGCTACACCACAGGCTTTTATGTCAGGTTTGGGTCTCAGGGTGAGTCACAAAGCAAGGCTGCTGTACAAATGGTGGAGAATGGCAGGAAGGGACAATTTTGGTAGCAGACTCATAAAAACAGCTTTTAATGCATTGAGACAGGTGCTGTAAAGCAGCTGCCAAGGCGATAAGTCTGTCCTCTAGAACTGAGCAAGACCAGATTAACAGATCTTCTGCAGTTGTGTACAAAGGAATGGTGAATCCAGCCAATTACTGTGCATTTCAAAGGGTACCAATTACAGCTGCACATTATGGTGCTTTTCTGAATTTGTTTTTGCAAAAGACAGTAATTTTCACTCACATAGTAACCTGCGCGGAGAACTCCGTTTCCTCGATTGTTCCCTCCAGTTGTTGGGCATGTTTGTAACGTGTGGCCCCCAGCATCATGGACAATGCAAAAAGCCTGCTTTGCAGTTGAGACATTCATTATGAAGCCCTTTTCAAGCAGGGAACCCCGGACCAGCACTTTGAATGAGGGAGGGCATTTTGGTTTGGCTGCTCGGGTTCCAATCAGGCCCCATTGTCTCCACACAATGGTTCCAATGAGGTTGCTTCCTTTCTCTATTTACCATATTAGCCTTCACAGATTACTTAATGATTTTCACATCTACTGAATTATGTTCAATCTTATTTCACTCTGGTTCATTCCAAGGTTCTGCTGTCAGCGACAGGCAAAAATCACGCAGAAAGGAGACCTGCTATGAGGACACCTATCATTAGACGTCATCATTCGAAAATCCAGTCAGTCTTTGGCAGTTAACGGAACTGAATTAGTTGCTTTGTGACTCCAATGAGATCTGACTATGAACAGTGGCACAAAAAACAAGGAGCATCATGACCAAAAGTTGCTCATGCAAACACTGCAACTCACGCAAGTCTGTTTCAGCTGCAGAAACAAAAACACAAACCATAGTTACAAAAGTAAACCATTCAAATTACCACCTGCAACGGTTATTCAACTACCACTTTAAAAACATAACAGCAATTAGCAAAACGCCCGTATCACTTTTTTTCTGTTCTTTGGTGAGGTTTTCGAAATTGCTACTATGCTGAGTGGAAAGCCTTTTCAAATACAATTTGACGTCTTTTTTTGCACAGTGTCGAGGGTTGATACAGGTCATAGTGACGGGTCTGTATGAAGCCATTTGTTCTGCATCCCCATGTGTGTGTGGGTGCAGTTTCTGTGTAAAACAGGGGAGCTTTGACCCGGCTGAAAATACTGTTGTGTTACTGGGCAGGGGTCAGAGGTCAGGGCTGCAGTGAAAAGCAGCACTCATTTCTGAAAGGTTGAATGTGAGAGTATGGGTTGCCCACAGCCTCACGTGGAAGTCAGGGGCAATGGGGTAAAACAAAGGGACACCCAGTTATGAAAGTTATGGAAAATAGGGGACAGAAGGGGAAAAAAAATAAATAAAAATCTATGGCCATTTATGTTCTGCCAGCAAAAAGGACAAGGTAATCAGCATTCACGTCCTACAAAGAATACTTGCAGGAATGAGGCAGTCGTCATTGCAAAGGGACATGTTCTGGTCTCAGTGCAGTCCTCGCCATTCACAAGAGTACAGAAAATAAATATTTACTGTGAGGCTATAATGAAACAAAGCCCTCCATCCTCACGCAGACACCCCGAGAAGAATAGCACGTTACATGCAAATCATCTCAACAGTGAATAATGAAAGCAGACTGGAGAGTGGGTCTAGGGGCCGAGGAGAGGCAGAAGGATTTAGGCAGGGATTCTGAGCCGTCTGGCAGAAGCAGACTCATGCACAAAACAGAGTAAGAAACAGAGCCGAGGTGTTTGTCATTCTGCTATGATGAGTAAGGTTTCAAATTAAACGCGCTCGAAAATCATTAACACAGTTTCACTGTACTCGCCCCCCAATGGATTAAAAAGTACTAAATATCAAAAGATGTTGATACTGTACTTTTGAACATTCATCAGAGGTATTTTATGTTTAATATAGACTTTTGTGCTAGTTTACATGCCATGGGCACCTCTTGGAAAAGCTTCCTTAATTTCATTAAATGACAATAAACCAAGACACTAGAGACTGAAATGATTTATTGATATAAAGTACCAGCATCTCCTGCCCATTTTACAGTAACATGAAAACTGCTCAAAGGACAGTGTATATTCATGTTTGGGTTTCTAATTAATTTCTTTTGGAATATTAATTGGAAAGAGAAGCCGTTTTCAAAAAAATTATTAGAAATGTTTGAGTCCCAAGTAGCTTTTTAATTGAGCTCCTGTGTGCATGTTTGTGTGAAGTAATATATGCTTCATACACAAAGCACAATACGGCAGTTTCAAATGAAACGGAGCTGAGCAATTCAGGAGAAGAAATGAGCGTGTCACCAATTTGGGTGAAACAAAGTGTAGAGGCTGAATTCACAGCTAAGCTAGGGATTGTTCAAACTTGGTTCCTGTAAAAGAAGCTGGTTCAAGTGTATAAGGTCTGTTCCCAAAATACACCCCTCCCCAGAAATGCCAGTATGCTGGAGAAACACGAGCTGTTTAAACCAGAAATCAGATAAAATTACATTTTAATGCATTACTGGGCGTCACTTACGATTTTAGCCTGAATGCAAATGAGCCTTGGTTGACAGCATTACCGGAACAAGGCAAACATGCGCTAACGTAGTTTTTCACGTTGTTTTATCATCTGCTGCTGATACATAGATCTCACTCTGACTCGTTTTCGCTCCCTGAGTTTAAATCACTTTTTCTTCCAGAGAGCTTGAAGATTATTGCTGCATTCACAAGTGCAAAGATCAGTGCAGACAGCAACAACACACTGGCCTGTCAGGGACTGTGTCCCTTTTCTAGGACACACACTTCCTGTTGTTTTCAGTCTAAATTCTCAGCTTCCCAACAGTAGCAGCTGGAAGATACTGAATAACTGGAGAGGGGGGGGTGCCAAGTGTGTTATAGGCATCGGACTGGGTGCAGAGAAGATGACAGCTGGGTGCTGAGAGGGGAACGGATATGTGATTGGTTGTGAAGTGAGTAGCACACGTCTCACTAGATCTTAGAAGGAGAACAAGTTACGGATTGGATGCTGAGTGGGTAGAAGTAGAAATTGGGTACTGACAGAGAAGCATGCTGCTGATTGGATGCTGGGGGGGGGGGGTCAGACATCTAAGTGCTGAGTGGGGAGCACACAGCTGACTGGATCCTGAATGAGAAACAAGTAGGTGATTTGGTCAGATCCAGGCTGCTGATTGGGGAACAGACATCTGAGGGGGTGCTCAGTGTACAACGTGGGTGAATGATTTAAAACAGCCTATATGCTTGGCGTCACACAGATGTCTACCCTAATAAAACAGCGTAGTGCACTTTTCCAGTTGCAGAGAACAGCATGTGGGCTGTTTCATTAACAAGAAGAAAAGGTTGTTTACTTAAGAGGACCGCTATTTTAAAATACAAGGGACCTCTTTTGCCGTCCAGCACGCTTCCTCAAATCGAGCATAATGTCTTCATTGTGGATGTCATGCTGCAAGCATTTAATGAAAAGTCCCTCTCACTAAGAAAATAAGCAATTGCAAGGTTTATGCACAGCCTGATGTTATTGTTATTTGAAGAATATGCCCAACATCATTCATTTACAGCATCTTTACTTCATACGTAAGACCCAACAAGTTACAGACAACGTTCACACATTCAGATTATATTCTAATCAGCTGGTAAAACAAAACAATTATCACTAATGGCAACCATGCCTGCACAGAAGCTATAACGCATTATGTATGGACTGAACAAGAAAAAAGCATTACATTGCTATGCCATATCATGTTTCTTTGAGGTGTCTACAGAAATGAACTTTTTCATAATAGTGTGGAAATCTGACTTTTCATTACTTTGCAAGTCTTATCAGGAAAAGTGCATTTCATTTATAACATTTTTACATCTTTTGACTTGTAGATGGAATATATAAAATTACAATTTCATACCAATTTTTTATACTTCAAAATTCTATCACTGAACAGTTGTTCTTAGTACAGATCCAGAATTCAAACCCTAGGATGCATAGTTTGCATTGCTGCCTTTCATGTTGCTTTATGGCCTTAGGAAGCCTCCACATGAGGCAGATCATGGAACCAGTGGAGTGGGCTGCTGGCCTGGGTCCAAGGCCCAGGGCCCCAGTGGGCACAGCACCAGTCCAGCCCTCCCTCTGGCACTGTGACAGCAGCCTGTCTCACTTCCATATGGGAGCTAGGCAGTTCGTGGAGAAAACAGGAAGACATACACAACACACAGCTGGCTGCCCACCCTCACAGCCCCTATAATAACCAGGTTGTAGCTTCCCAATCTGCACCTCTTTTTTGCCTGCACATCACTCTTTCATTCCTAACCTGCATGTACAAGCACCTGAGAATTGGTCCCCTAAATGAAATCACTGTTCTGGTTTTTAACTATGCATGAGTGCTAGGCTCACTTCCCTCTTTCTTTCCTGAGGGAATAAAATCTGCACAGGGAACTGTGGAAGAAATCTGAAAAATGTGGAGGAAATCTGTACTCTGCCAGTGGGGGGCAGTGCTCCAGTTGAGTGAACCTTGCAGACCCCATTGAGTAAGGAAGGTTTTTATGAAAATGCGTTTTTAAAGCCCCCCCCCCCCCCATACACACACAAAAAACAGTGTCACTGTGCAGGCCTGTAACACAACACTGATCCATTTCAATATCAGTACCCCAAGTTCAATACCACTGTCTTTCTCATTCACCAGACCTCTAAAGACCTGTGAGTTTACAAATGCAACCCAGTGATTGCCGCATTAGTACCAAAGCAAAACAGGCTCACAATCAAAGGAAAAAAGTCACAGGTATCCTAACTAACTCACCGAACAAGGTGAGATAATAATTGGATATGAGTAATGTTTTATACACACACACACACACACACACACACACACACACACACACACACACACACACACTATCTGCCAAGCAGAGGGCTTTCAAAGGGGAGAGGAGAATGCGTCGGAAGAAGTCATTAACCATAATTGAAGCTGGTAAATTTCATTAGCCGCTTATAGAGAATAAAAGTTCNAGCAGAGGGCTTTCAAAGGGGAGAGGAGAATGCGTCGGAAGAAGTCATTAACCATAATTGAAGCTGGTAAATTTCATTAGCCGCTTATAGAGAATAAAAGTTCATTTCATCCATCTAAGCCCCCTCATATTACAATAATTCTTAATTTTGCCCCAATAATATTATCTCTTTGCAGGGAAGATCATTTAAATGTTAATAGACAGCCAATTCCTCCATACAGCTTGCACACTAAGCCTTTCTGTGACAATACCTTAAATGGGACTCATTTGTTACAGGGCAGACTATTTCTGCCGAACACTAGCGAACCTACAAACATATAGTGCATGTATAACATTGACACCATTTTTTGGTCACAAGAGATACCACGGTGGGTCGACATAATATTTCAAACAAAAAAAAAAAAAAAAACCCTTATACCCTGTTACTGTTTGCAGAACTGTTCAGGTTTGGAACATGGGAAAGGCAAGGGCGGGGGGGGACGATTCCCACATTTTGAGATGCACACAACCACCACTGACTAAAATTTGAGTGATGTTGTACCCCTAGCCCTCTCAGCCCACCGGCAGGCGGCCCCTCCCTACTGCTGCCTCAGCCTGGCCCAGCCCTAATGAGCCTGTCCCAGGGGCACAGGCTTACCTCGCCAGGGGTAAAGAGGCCATCATGTTGCTCATTTGAACACGACAGCCCACCGTGACTTCCCCCTAATTGTGTCCTGCCATCGGCCCATTTGTCTCAGCCCGTCGTTAAAATGCAGTCCGCGCATTTCACAACCCGGGGCCGGCTGTGGGCAATTTAGAGAAATCATTTGTCCGCCGCTCCACATTGGGACAAGACAACTCCTGTGTTTCAAAGATCATGCATACAGATGTAAACAAACACACACACTAAGTTATACATCTCATTCCCCCAGGACCACATGACTCCTCTCTATGCTGCATTTCAAAGTGCCACACATCAAACCACAATGACTGACACCTGCATAAGTGAGACCTTTAGAAGCCCTACATTAAATATTGATAAATTAAAGCCATGCAGATTGTTTATTGACTGCACAGTGAAATTAAAAACATGGTCTGGTTTTCCTTGGTTTTGTTATAATTAGGCCTGTTCAATTCACAGTATTATTTAAGCGTACTTGTGCAACCTTCTATGTCAACTGGGCAGCCATTACTAGAAATAAACAAGCAGTTAAAGGAATAATCACAGAAAAACATCATTTTGCCTAAACTGTTCTACAGTATTGGGGTTGGACTAGGGGCGAAAAAAACTGCCCCGTTGAAGTTGCCCACAATTGCTCTGTAATGACTTAACAGCTACAATTATTTGCAATTAAGGCTTTTAACAGAAGCCTTCATTTCCTGTCAACTGACTCAATTGGGCTGTTTTTCCAGGAGATGGTCACATCTGCACTGACCCGTCTCGCATCCCTTCGGGCGTAATGTCCCTGGACTTGCTGTGTCATTCACATACCAAAGCAGCACAGAACAACTAATGTCCACAACATCCATAACTCATGATTCTAAAGGAGTAAACAAGAAACATATGCATTTCCAAAAAATTTGCATTAGTTATTTAGCTAGTTCGTTATTTATTCATTTAGCCAATACTTTTCTGCAAACAAACTTGTTTCAACACAAGTGAGTATTTTTTAAAGGAGGAATTCAGGGCAAGTACCTTGCCCAAGGGTAAGTAGGAGCTGGGATACAAACACAGGATTTCCAAATGCAAGGCAGCAGCTGCAACTTCAATGCTAATTATTATTAGTACTATTATTATTATTATTATTGTTGCTGTGTACTAACTTACCTTGCCTATAGTTATAACTCTTGTGAACTCCTGCATAATCCTACCCATACTGTTAAAGTATGCATCCTTCAAAAATTCATGCTGTGATGCCATTTTAAAACTGTCAACTTTACAGCAGTCCAGGGGACAGTACCCCCAACCCACTCAGCACAAAGACTGGCTGCCTTCCTGCCACTCTGGGAATGCACAAAGAGGCCTGACCCCACTATAATGTCCCATTTCCCCTTTACAGCATGGATAGCACAAGTAAGAGTGCCTTGATGGGGGGGGAAGGAAAAAAAAAGCTACTCAAACACAGGGCTAAACCTATTCCATCACACTTGCCTGCTCCCTCAGTACCATCTTGGGCTTTCATTCGGAGAAAATAATCCGCCTGCTTCACATTCAGATCAGGACCATGACAACCAGTTTGCTCACTCCGCCAATGCATTTTTAAAGCAAACCAATAAGATCAATAAAGGCCTTTATCATCTGCCTCCACTGAACTGCGTTCACTGTCCTTAATGAGATTGTCCTATTCACCCGGCTGGCAACCAACAGAACCATGATTACTTATTACCTTTCAACCGGTTGATCTGTCTGCCTCATAAGAGTAATGCTCCAAGAAGAGCAGGGCATTTGTTTTCATTATTAATGGGCTTGGTTAGTGAGACAGACAACCAAATTAAAAACTATCCACTCAGGTCAGGAGGTAATTTGACATTAAAGAGTATTTATGTGACTGCAGGTGTGGGAACTCACAAGTCATCTCTGGACAAGCACAACGAAGGCAGCAATATGATCTTCCTGGAGATGAGCTTTTTGGCTTCAGTCTGGGCTACAGGCAAAATGCTCATTTCATCATTTCTGCCCCATTCTCTCACTCCCACTCCTCCTCCTCCTGTGAATGGCATCAAAAAGTTTTCTAGCATTTTCCCTCACCTAGCATTTCTGCCTGTAAATATAGCTGTGCGTGTCTGGCTGAAAAACACACACCTGCCTAGTTCTCGTGACCCCCTACCTCAGAATGCATACCTAGCATCATGCTGGCATTTTTATTTTCCTAAAATGCACCCACAGGTCATAGTTGCCCTGACAGCACCTGCCACCCACAGCGAATATGGCATCCATCTGAAACAGGAGGCCACTGCTGTCAGGTTCCCTCATTTCCATGACTAACTAGCCTCACATCATCAAGGCTTGTTGCCATTTACTGTTCACACCACTCTGCATTTTAGTCCTGCCCTTTTTTTTTATATTCTTTATTCACAAAATTAATGAAGTGGCTCGTAAGGAGAGGGGTTAATGATCTCCAAGACGGCGATGATATAATCTGAGTAACTGGAATCATTCACTGTCTTTCTGAAGACACACATCATTATTAAGGTTGTGCAAGTTGGGGAGATATTATGTGGTCTTTTCATATTTGTCTTAGCTTATATGATGAATACCAATGAGGTATGAGACAGGCAGAGTAGTATAAAATAAGTAAACAATGCATTTCCACATCTAAAACCTCCCTAGGATTTAAAAAAGTTGACTTTTTCTTGTCGTGAAGCGCTTTTGGCCATACACCAGAGCATGCCGACCTTTGATAGCTCTGAAACAAACTCCACTAGCTGTTGCCTCTGTGGATTTCTTTACAGCCGTTGAGGGAACAGATCCCGAGGCTTGAAGAATGAGACGTGTGGAAGGGGCAGAGTGGAACCCGCCCAAGTCAAGCACAGTGCCAGGAGACCGTGGCTCCACACGGAATACACAAGAAGATTCGTATCTTTCCTTTCCCTACTCTGGTACCTTTGTAGCTCACTGTAAGGAGACTGCAAGGAATGCACATTCCCTTATGAAAAGTTTCTCCTCCTAAAAGAACGTGGGAAACCCTTTGTGTCGCAATTCAGCACAATGGTTGACCTTTGCTGATGTTCAATAGCAGTCTGGGGAATAGAGGCCAGTAGAAACATATCCATTTACATCTTGCTTTAATTTTCTTTTTAATTTTCTGCCTGCCAAAGGTCTGTCTCAGCTTTAGAGACCAGAACCTGGACGTGTTTTCCATGTGATGTCAGAATAACATTGTCTAAATGTCTCCAACCATCATTTTAACATCTGTGAATTACTGTTAAATATACACATTTACTGAGTCACTGCTGGAAGGTGCTTCAGGTGTGTCTGTCACCAGGTACTTTTTAATCAGTATAAGGCACCAGCAAGGTGACTCAGCATATGATAAGGCCACATTTGCGATGAGCATGTGTGCCACGCATGTTGCCTTGTCAGTGCTAAACATCTCTAGAAAAGAACATTTCCCAGACCCATGAAACTGAAGTGGAAAATCCCATTCAATTCTTGCTGCTGTAGCTAAAGGCTATTTTTTATTGCACTGAAAGGTACACTTAAAAATTGTGTTCAGTGTCACTGCATGCCTTTGAGTTGAGGCAGGCACACGTACTGAGGAGGGGGGGAAGCTTCCAGTAAAAGCATCTAAAGGGGGTTTCTCCTGTTTTCTAGACAAAATTGTGTATTAAGTACAGAGAAATGTGATGGTATAAGCATCGTTGGTGCATAAATGGATTACACAAATCAGACTTCAAATAAATTTCTGCTAAAGGCATTCAAAGGGCAGAAAAAAACCAAAAAGACATTGATGTACAAAAAAAAAAAAAAAACAGGGTTGTAGACTAGATGGCTTGACCACTAGAATTTGCTATGGGTTATTGTCCCTTTACAACATCACGTACAGCAAGTCCTTGGTATCCGAGTCCAATTCATCCTTGAAAACATGTCAGATGTTGAATTTCAGACACCAAGTGCTTATTTCTTATTATTTTAAAAGGGGGGGAAATAAGGCGCTCCCAGACCATCAGAAAACACCTATACAACTATTATCCCATGATTTCATCATCATAAACACTTAACACCAGTTACTTAATAAGAAAACATTTAATGTTCTCATTAATTTGCATGTTTATAACATGTGATACAGTATAGGATATTTCACATTTGCACAGGGAGGAGATGTGATGGAGCAAGCACAGGGTTTGCAGCCTGAGTTCAGTGTTATGAGATGTTAAATAAAGGGAAAAGACGTGTCAAAGTAATTCGCCACATCTGCCGCTTTGTCTGAAAACTACTGGCATTTAAATAAATGGGTTTTAAAAAAGCACAGTGAACGTGGTGATGTGGTGCAAACGTCTTCAGACAAAGCAAAACAGGCAGCAACAATTGATAAGATGCATGTAGCGGGTTTGGCTTCGGATAAATTTGTAACAGTACTGTTTATAACAGTTTACAATAATACATAAAGTAATTTATTACAGTACACTATGCTATTACACTATTTGTAGATTTTTTTAAATTTTAATTATTTGCATTTTGATTTTTTAAAATTATGGATAAGCTTCAGATAAAAATTCATTATAGCAAAAGTTTCCATTGGGATACTAATATATAGGTATTAATTTAAGGCCATTATAGCAAACATTTGGATATAGAGAGTTCAGAGACTGAGGGATTGCTGTACCCTGTTTTCACTCCACAGTTGCATTAGTAATCCAGCATGGTGGGTGGGAAAAATTCATGAATCAGCAGCCAGGGCAGGGACCAGGTGTACCAGTCTGCAAAACATTACCACTTCCCAAAAGCTCTTTCAGCTTAAAACAGTAGGGCCAACCTAGAGAACAGGTATGCCCCCCGATTCAATTTGTTGCTGCTGATCACAGATCACTGTCAGACTGAACAAAAATGGCTTCCACTCAGGTTGAAAAGTGGCACTGTGGACAATTACCCATCAGCAGAAGGCAATCTTCAGGGATGATTTCCTTTTTCAGCAGCTCAACCCTAAGATGCAGTGACAAACTCCCTTATGTGCTCATTTGACTACCCTGAGATAGTCATTAAATTAAACATTATCTGGATGGACTCAACATTACCCGATTTTAAACCTGTGTCACTTATAGCCTCTTATTGTAAGGACCACTGAACCACCACATCCCTCAACTATGGAAATACAGGCTCACTTTTCTTACATGATACCATTTAATCAAGAGGTTTCAAATTAATCTCTAAATTTGTAATTGAGAAACAATGTGCAGTTGTCCTGGCTGACACAGCCTCCACCTGTGTGCTAAACTTGGGACACATATTTAACCACCTTTTAACGAAGGTTACCGATTGTAGTCACTGACCCATCCCGACACGTTGTTCATCAACCCACAGAGCTAGACAATGCTATCCCCGTGCTTGTTATACACACGAGAGAGAAAGAGAGAGAGAGAGAGAGAGAGAGAGAGACAGACACACACACAGCGGACTTAAAGTAGACAGGTAGCCATGACTCCATAACCTTGTTTTATTCCACATGAGATGTGGAGGAGGGAGAAATTCCGTGGAGAATTGCCTTGCCGTGTGGACGAGAACCAATCCACTGAGTAGGGGGAGTTGTGTTTGAAAAGCATCTGTTCCTGAAGGATTTCCTCCCTCTGCTCCACCTCATCTCAAGGACCAATTACACATAAAAGTTGCCTTTTAAGGAAAAAAGCATTTAGGTCCCCCATGATGAATTATGCATTCCCCTATCAAGTGCATGTGTTGCTCCCTCTTCTAAATGCGCATCACTTACTTTTAACACCTTCAATGTCCATCTGCGATGAGAGTATTAAAAATTATGCTGAATATGGAAATCAACATCTGAACCATTTCAAGGAACCCAAACCCTAAAAGCTTTTACAATACTGTTACTGGAACAGACATATTACCACTGATCAAATCTAAAGCTCAGGGTAGAGATTTAAAAAAAAAAAATATTCACAGAGCAAAGTCGCAGTGTAAGAATTCTCAGTCCTCTGGAGATGACTGAAGGAGATGTTTCAGGAAGTTCACCAGTGAAGACTGGCAACAGATTGTCCTCCACAGAGAAGTAATTTACTTCAACCAAATACACAAGGATGGACTTGAACAGAATTCTCAGAACAGGAAAAAGCTTCCATTGCATGTTTTTTGCATCCTCCTGATTACTGGACCACAGTGGACATAAGACGTGGTCACAGGGTCTGGGGGTTTCAATCTGTCCACCCTGCCAGGCCCTGCAGATGCCTCTAGTGTGACACCATGTACTGGCATGTCCCAACCTTCTGCTCAACCTGGCAGTTGATAATGGGCACATTGGGAGGTCCAGACAGTTGCCAGGCAGACCACGGTACCTGCTAATCCCTCTCCAGTGCCACAGGATACACTGAATGACTCTATATTGAGTGACACCTAACTTGAAATACTCACTGGCCTTTAGAGTGACATTTCCTAAGTCAATTATATGCACTACATATCTACCAGGACACTTATCTTGCTGTGCCTCCTTCGATAACCCCGTTTGGTTGTGTGATATCATCAGGGTGAATCAGACATTTTTAATACTAAGAGTGAAACAGCTGTGAAAAACTGACAAATGACATGTTAATGATTCAGATAGATACATCTGAATCACAAACAAACCTACAAGGCTCTAAACATACTTCCTGTCAACGGTTGTCGTGGTGTGGCTAGATGTCTCCTCACAAATCAAGATGGCTTTCACAACCTAAACAAGCTGAATTCAAAAACACGACTCTGCAAAACTCAGAGAAACCAACCAGTGCACAATCAGGAATTGAGATTTAAAATGTCTTCCTTGCCCATCTCAGCATGATTTTATTCGTACCAAAACAAAGAGCTACAGAAACCATCATCATTAGTTTCTTTCTCAGGACACCTGACATGAGCAGCTTCCCAACATTTTGAGTACAGTGAATTTTTTTTTTTTAACACATTTTAAATTTAAAATATATTTATTAAGTGACACCAATTTACAAAGCTGTACAGTCAGGCTTTTTTTTTTTTACTGGAGTAATTTATGGCATGTGATTTGATCAAGAGTACTACAGTGGGAGCACAGATTTGATCCCAGGTCCTTTAACTGTAAGGCCATACCTCAAACTATTCTACTTGCTGCCGGATATATGTGGAAGATGACATCAAGAGAAAAGCTTACAAAGTCAATTTCAAATGAGCATTTTCTGTCATTTACATGGGCTGCTGGCTGAGTTAGAATTAGCATCTACAGAGATGTGCACAGAAGTAGCTGACAAGAGAATTTTCAGGCACTGTAGAGGACCCTATAAATGGAAAGGACTTGGAGGGAGGCGAGTGAGAGATTGTAAAATGCAAATCCCACATGACATAACCATACCACACACACTGGACTCCAAAGACAGATGTAATGAAGATGAGTTCCTTCATTTGTGTAACTGCTGCTTTACTGTACCACTATCTCACAATATGCTCTGAAACACACAGATTAGGGGACCAACAGAGCCTAAGCTGTGTGTGAGTGTGTCTTCCTCTGTCACACTAGAAATAGCAGTAATCCGTACATGCTTGTTACACTCAAAAGATATTTCTCTGCAGCTTCAGATAATTCTCTTGGTCACAAAAACAGATTACACACAAAAGGTGTTTGCCTAGGGTCAAACAGGTAGCACTCCTAGAAGTCTGTCTACTGTGACACAAACAAAAGGTCATACTGAAGGATGTCTGTTTGCCAACAAAGCCCAGTGATGTTTGTTTTGCCTGTGTTTCTCTTCCCCTCAAACTACCAGTTTTTATGACCACAGATGAGTTGGGTTTCACAGATCTAAGAAGTCTCATTTGTCTGGCACCGTTGGCTGCGCTACAGTTGAACTCTCTCCCTTTACTGTGCTCACAGTTGTGCTTTGATACCAAAAGCACAAACACTGATGGAAACTTTTCAAGCTCAGCAGAGAGAAATTGTTTTCCTCACTAAAACACACAATGCAGAGTCATGTCAGTATGCTGTTCAAAGCTGAGGGCAAAGGATTTTGGAAAGTAAGGGGCCTGAAGGAACTGGTCTTAGACTCAAATCATGGAGCACAAGGTCAACAAATGCAAAAAGACTTCCTGGGCCTCAGCTGGTCACAATTAGGGGTTCAACTGGAAAGTACAAGGTGTTATCCTCCGAAAACCTTGGTCCTATACATGAATACTACAGTTTTTACATCGCATTGATTCCCTTTTTTTTTTTTTTTTTACCCCAAACACTACCATAGCAGACATGATTTGATATGGTCAGAGGATCAGCCAATTTCAGTTTGTCCACACTGTTGGGTCCCAAGTTCTTGGTTTGAGATACAGCACTCCTTGTCCCTTCCTACAGTAATACAGGTTTTATTTGAAGTACCAGTAAGCAGTAGTTTCCAAGGTGGCACTAGAGGTCAAGCCGGGTCACAGTGAGACTGCATGTTCTCCTAGTGTTTGCAATTTTAAGGTGTGTGCACAAGAAGGCAAAAGGTAAACTGCAGCATCCGTCACTATGAGTCCAATTTAACTCAACAACTCTTATCTTTACCTTACTAGTGCACAGAGCACATTAAAGCATTTCCTTGAAGCAGACAAAACCTGAATTTGCAAATTTTAAATAGGATTTGTGCACCTGTTCTTATTTGCACTAAAAGGTTGTAGAAGAATAATAATATTTTATTAAGGAATTTTTTATAAACTGAATGACTTTTTACCCTGTTAAATGGTGGACTTTTGGTCTTGGCTAAAATTTCCTTATATGGTATGTTCCACCCTGTGTCTAAATCTGCCCTCAACTGTCTGTAAAAACTATTGTATTGTAAAGTTGTTCGACTGTCTCCAGATTCCTGCCTTGAAGTTAAAGAAATATGGGTGGAACAACCTCTACATATCCCTGATTTCATTGGTCAGTCTAAAGGGTACTTATGGTCCATTGGTGTGGTCTGCTACTTGATGCGTCACACTTTCACACCTTATTTAAAAAAAAAAAAAAAGGCTGAATTCTGCCATACTGGTCTTCCCTTGTTAGAACAGTGTTAAACTGCTGGTTGTGCTGCATAATTAAAATACACATTTGAATGGTTGGGCTTGTTGTTTCTCGTTCAGTAAAATTCTTCCACATGGTCAACACAGTCTGAGAATCAAATACAGGACTTTTTTTTTTTTTTTTTTAGCTGATCTGACTGTTTGCAGGTGGCCACTGCTCCACACAGTATTTAAATTATAAAGCATTATATGATGATGGGCAGGAAAAAAGAAAAAAATACTTACACATTATCTCTATCTGTACTAGCATTACCAAAGACGGCAGCTAAACGAATAACAGCTGATACATACATTACAGGCATAAGTTACCTGATCATTAATTGGAGCCCCACTGAGGTCTAAGATGCTGAATTAAGAGAAGAGGACATCTGAGTCCCTCAACATCAGCACACAACCCTTTTTCACAACGGAAAATAAATTTTTCATAAATCACCAGTAATACACAACTGGAATCATCTCCCATCTTACACCTTGATAGAACCCTTTAAATTAAAAGGCTATGGCAGCCTATTGGGGGGGGGGGCATTAACATTTATTCATGTTTCTGAAAGAGGTGGTTTTGGGAGTGTTGGGGAACACATTGCAGTGGTGGAGTGAATGTGTGTAGAGAGGTGGGATGTGGATGATAAAAGAGGTTCAACGTGATTGTGATGCAGGTGCCGTGTTCCCGGGGTTCAGTAATCCACAAGCAGATTTCCCAGTAGGCCCTTTCTTGACAAGCAGGTGTCACTCAATCATGCCCACCTCCAGCTTCCCCAGGAGGACAGATGGTCCAAGCCTACTTAGCAATTCCATCTCTCCTCCTTCCTTGGCCACAGCATCAGCCAATGCCCCCCAACACACACACACACACACAAACAGAATCACACAAATACTCCTCCCTTGTGTTTGTTGCGTGGATCATCTCTAGTGAAAGATATGGATGCCCGCAAACAGTGCAGCAGACATTAGCGCTAATCTTCAGTCCAGCAGGTGACCCACAATGCACACTTTTTTCACATTCCCAACACACTGAAGAGGATTATGAGACATACCTGTCCGAGCCTTTGCAACCATCCATTCACTGAAAAAACAAGACACAAAGCACATGGACTAAAGAGCTACATTCCTTAAAGTACAAGAGACTGGTTTTGAGTTACAGTTGCACTGGAAAGCAGACATTCACACAGGCTTCATCTAAGTTAGTGCCTGTTTCAGTCCCCTCGTGCTTCCCTTTACATCATACCGCCTAAGTGCTTCAGTCTAGATTCACACCCAATGCTATTGCTATAAATTTGTAGCAATGACAGGTACACCAAGTGATCATTTACATATCTGTATGGGGAGACTCCAAAAATAAGAGCGACATGACACTAAGGTAAATTTAGAGCTCAGCAATTAGCTGCAATAGCAGCGCAGAACTTGTTCATATTAGTCACACAAGTGTGTGATTTAAACCCTCTGAATGCAGCACCAAAGGGCTATATATACAGACTGGTGTCAAGTAGGTATAGCTGTGAAGTCTCTTCAGAAACCTTCAGGGGTCTTTAAGTGTTGATTAAAGGAAAAGGAAGGAGAAGCTGACTGGTACATGCAGGTCTGAAGAGCATGACCAGTTGAGGACATTCCCTGTCCACTGAATCCCGCAGTACGTTTTGTGCTGTGTCTGTCTTGTCAACCATCAGCATCTTTTAGTATGTCTTTTTATGAGCATCTGTTCGCACACAGTTACTCAGAACTAGTCAATAATCCAAACCTCAGAAAGAAATATTGTGTTGTATTAGGGGGGATGGGAAAAAAGTGATTTAAAAAAATCATTGTTTCTTCCCAGGTTCTTCCCAGTACACTTACACAAACGCCTTGATTTGTAGTGCATGCACACAGGGGGAAGGCCCATGGGTCATGGCATGTAGAGGCCATTCAGGTTGCTGGCCTTGTGAAATTAGTGTGTTATTTTCTGCCTTAGAGTGAAACCCCTGGGATTTTAATGTTAGCCCCTGGCATTATCTGGGGAGTAGGCAAGAATGAATGAAAATCAAGTTTAAAGAGAAGCATTAATGTGACACCATGATGGCTACCTAAAAATTTTATAAGATGGCAATGAATAAGAACACACGTGTTGACAAAAGGATTTGCATCCCTCATAGGTAACATGCAGACACCTTCAGCCAAAGAAACTACTGGTGATTAAGGGCTAACCACATGGAGTGCTGCCCACACATACATGGCAGCCTTAGTCCCAGCCCTATTACCCAGAATGCAGTGCATTGTCTACCAACAGTCAACTCCCCATCATCCTTGGCTAAAGTCTTTGATCTGCCATGATCTTTCACCTCTTTGTCCCTAGTAAGCTTCTCAATCCTCCCACTGATACCTCACTGCTGCCAGTCCCCTGGGTCGAGTCAGCCTCCTAATGACAGTAGAAAGCGGAGAGCAAATTTTAATGGCTGCAGAAGCGGGGGTGGGGTGGGGAAATAGATTCTGGCTTCAGCAGACTGTGCTCACAAGTGAGCAGGACTTCCACCAAAAGCAACTTATGCCACCCTTCCACCCAATCTCCCCTGCCCTCCTCTGGGGAAGGCAGCAGACCAATCAACACCTTGTCCCAATTGGCAAAGACAGTGTGGCTCTGACCCAGGAGTGGAAGGCTTGAAAATTGCAGGGTGTACAGGATGGGACAGGTTCCAGTATCTTCAACTCTGCCTCCTGCCAAGTTTCTCATTACAGAGCCAAACCCAGGGGTGGGTGGGGTTGTGGTCAGATCCAGTGGAGGTGGGGGGGTGAATTGGCTCCATCACCCTGCTGATTACTTATGTAGTCTGCAAATCCCTGATGCTGACAGGATGACAATTTAGGGTAAGAAGAGACAGTTGATTAAGTATTGAATATTTGAGGCAGAACAAAATATTTTATGAAGATGCAAAATCTTTCTGATATAGACCTCATGTGAGGGAACCATAAATCTTCTCTGTTAGTATAGCACAGCAATCAAAGTCTGCTGGTGCCATTTTCTTTTAAATTCAAGATACAGTAACTATCCTGCATTATGATGATTAGGGGTCATTCTCCCGTTCCCTTTCCATTTACTAATATCATCTTATGACAGCAATAGATGAACAGGAGTTACTGACGATGATTTACATCTGTATAAAAGTTTGTTAGTATTATTAGTATAGTAGCTGCAGCAAGGGGAATCGTAGCTCTCTCATAATGCACTGCTGCTACAAGTTTGTAAATAGCAAATTTTTTGGTGGTGTAGTTTCATTCAGATCTTTCTTCGTGGATTCTACTTTCATTCGTTTTCCTTTCTGAAAACACTTGGATGCAGAAATTGGATAATCCTTGTCACCCTTAAAGCAAGACATTTCAGAAATTTCAGTTGTAGTGACCCAAGGTTATATAAAGACAAACAACAGAAGTTGTGGGTCTCTGGAGGAGAAAATTTATACGATCACGTTGGAAAATGGCCACATGACGTTGGGAGAGTAACTTCTAAACAGAGCAATTGCACATATTCACTAGATACTAATAACTTACTGAATCACAGATCTTTCTCCTGCATTGCTCACCGGGGCCTCCAATCCCTCATCACATGCACAAGACTGCTCAGATCAGTCCAGCAGTTTCTCAGTCTTAAGAAGGGAATGGTACCCCAGTTGAGGGACTCAAAGTGACCTTCAGTTGCTGCTCTTCAAAGTAAATGCTGATGTGGCATAAATTCTTCATGTGAGAGGGTGGTATTCTAATGAACCAGGAAACTCTCAAATGTATAAAATAGCCCCATCTTTAGAGGGAAAGGGAAAAGTTAAATAAAGATATATTGTCTGCCCAGGCATCCATGTAACTTCAACCATAATGAATAAAGAATGATTGCCTGTTCCTGAAAGCTTGATGGGAAGTGTGACCATTTGCCCTTATTCAGGGCAACTTACAATATTACCCTTGAGGACAATATTTACCTTCCTGAAGAGCGAAAATCCAAAGCACCTACACTGTACCGGCAAGGCTTAATTTCTGAAACACTAAAAAAAACAAAAATATTCATGTGATTCTGCTGTAACTGTAAGAGATGGTAGGGTCCCCTAGTTCCAAATCATTAAGACAAAACACTAGTGGGAAAACTACACTGGTCACCTAAAGATTCCCTTTCATTTTTAAAAAACAAAAATGAGTCTTTCGTTTTGTGCTGCAGTTCACCAGTTTGCCATCATTGTCATGACTGACCCAATTTTGAATATCTGGCGTTTTTTCATACAACATTCCTTGGATTCGGGCTCTCAAGACTTCAGTAACATGCCAACAAAATTACAACAAAGTACCCACTTATTAAGGATGAGTTTAGAGATGCCGCCCACTTTATTATCCAATTCACCTTGGCTTGAAGTCTGACATTTCTGGTATGTCTCATGACTTGAGGCTAAGGGGGGAGCAATTTGCACATTCACTGAAACCTTGTAAATGTTGTATCTTTTGTGTGTGTTAACAGTACATATTTCTCCTTCATAGCTTTCCATCACAACTCACAACCACAGCAAATTCTCACACTGCAACATTCAACTGAAGTCATGTTACTCAATATGAAATATAAACTCATGTCTTCCTTTCTTACTCACTTCTTCATGAACAGTTCATTTACTCATTGCCTAAGTACTGGCATATATGGCACCAATACAGTCATACAAATGCAACTTGCCACTAATATCTAATAAGGCTCTCAAAAGATATTGGAAGCATTTGAAAAAGTGTTCCTGCTGCATATGCTATGTTCTAGCTAAATGAAACCTTCAGGCAGTCACCTCTTCAGGCGGCATCTAAATAAGGACTCACCTCCACGCACTGAAACTCTGGTGATCCCCTGGGACAGTGGAGGAGTACTTTTACCTTAGGCTGACCGTGTTGCAACAAAAACCAGTCAGATCCCTGACAGTCACCAGATGTCCAGTATTATTTGTTTTTTTAACCAAACAAAAATCCCCGGCCTCACAGCACTCCTAATAATCTTCTGTCCAGTGAGCTACTCTTTACACACAAACCCTACTTTGAGACTTTATACCATGCCATTGACAAACTAAGTCAACACGCCATATGGCCAACATTCTGTCCAGAGGACCAGTTATGTGCTATTCTTTTGCAGCTGCAATGTGCAAAAGCAGAAGTCCTAAATATAAAGGGTGTGGCAAAGAGAGTCACACCAGACTGCCAAAACAGGAGAATTGCAGCAACATGTCGGTTTACCATTTGGAGTGGTCCTGAGGCAATGGGTCTCCTTCTAGCCCATAAATCCCGCACGACAATGTAATATTGCCTGTTGAGTGACAGGTTCAGACCTCGTCTCACCTTCGAAGAAGTCACACAGTACACACCAAAGCTCCGCACTTGAAGGTACCCACAACAATAAATAATCCACAGCTGACATTCATGGTTATGTCAGACCTGCGGTAAATCACCTGCCCTGCATGTAATTATCAGAGTGATAAAAAAGACAGGACTGCTGGAAAGATTTTAATTGAGATTGCAACCATTAACAGCACTTCTGAGTCTGTTAGAGAGATAATTTGATTCAAACAACTAACTCACTAAATGAACTAACAATTTATAGCAAACTACCTGAGTTGCCTTACGCTGCCCAGGTCAAAAAAATGTAGCAGTAGAAATTAAATAGTGATAAAACATTGTATATGTATGTTGTCACCAAACTGTTTTACCTTGATCGTAGTTTTATTGTTTTACCAAGGTCATAATTATCACATAAGTATTTCTAGTGGTGTTTGACAGGCAGACGCCAGAGAACGAAGTGTGTGCCGAGTGTAGTCAAACGGAAACGGATGGGATAAAAATGTATATTAAATTTTATTTAAAAAATTTTTTTACCCCTACGTCACTAATGTGTGCAGCACTGTGCATCTGTGTATATATAGAGCATTTATATATTCATATACTCCTGTGTGTGTATGTGTGTGTGTGGGGGGAGATCAGGACTGATAGATGTACCAGTGGTGTTTGAAAGCACCAGAATAGTCCAAGCAGTGTACAAAGGCCACGGCCTACACAGGCACACACTGCAAAACATAGCAAACCCCCTGCAGAGTCAAATGATACAAACCAAACAAATATTTTTTATTTTCCCCCTAACAGCCCTCACCAAGTCTCACTTTGACAGGGAAAGATGTTTTTCATCCCTGAAACGATGTGTGGGTTTTAAACATAAAGACTGAGTGCACCTGCCTGTGTTCCATCTGCAAGAGCATCTGGCTGTTAGTGCTCCCATCCTGCCCTGTTACAGACTGTTAGCTTCCACATCCTCCCTTCCAGGGCTGTCAGGCCGATGAACCCACAGTGCAGGCACAACATCTGCCAGAGAAAAGGGGGGAAAAAAAGAAAAATTAACCATGGTGATGTGGGAATGTCTAAAGCTGAAGCTGAAAACCCACTGAAAATGCAATTGTTCCACAACATAATTTCCTGAAAAAAACTATTTACTGGATCAATTTGTTACATTAGAAAAAGTTCACATTATTTCAATGGCCTGGAATACAAACTTTTTAAAAAAAATATATTGTAACTAACTTGCTTTTTTAAAACTTGCAAAAAATATACTTCTGCTATTTTCCCCCCACACTTTTTCTCAGTTTAAGTAGTTCAGATAAATGAATAATTCATGATATGACTGGATTTATAAACTAAAGTCATTCTAAGTGGAAACGTTCCTGCTGCCCAAGAATCACCATCACCATTCAATGGATGACTACTGTGTCACAGACAATCATGTTTACTAGGGGAACAGTCCCTTCACCCTCTGCACACCATTTTTTCACCAGTTCACCAGGGCCCCTTCAA
The DNA here is from genome assembly GCA_900497675.1 of Arapaima gigas. NCBI lineage: Eukaryota > Metazoa > Chordata > Actinopteri > Osteoglossiformes > Osteoglossidae > Arapaima > Arapaima gigas. Next base: position 808,156 of record UFQX01000180.1, read on the forward strand.
CCTCTGCCCACCTTCTGTTCACCAGTTCACCTGGGCCCCTTTACCCTCTGCCCACCTTCTGTTCACCAAGGCCCCTGCACCCTCTGCCCAACTTCTGTGCACCAAGGCCCCTGCACCCTCTGCCCAACTTCTGTGCACCAAGGCCCCTGCACCCTCTGCCCAACTTCTGTGCACCAAGGCCCCTGCACCCTCTGCCCAACTTCTGTGCACCAGGGCCCCGGCACCCTCTGCCCTTCATCTTACCCTGGCTAGTCAACACTAGCTTGAACTTTGACATATGGTGCCCCCGGGCTCATAGGCTTTTAGTGGACATTACTACATTGTCAAAACAGGCCACAGTCATCTGATTTTCATTTTACTGGTCAGACAATCTGACCCAAAGTCTGTAAACAGCAAACGTTATTCCATTTCCAATACTGGTATTGAATACAATGTGAATACAATACAATTTTGCCATACACACCACCTTGAAGTTTTCAATTCAAGAAATCATGCAAGTTCTACAATAGAAGTCATATTGTGTTTGGTGGTCCACATTTTTTTCCACCTGCTACAGGGGTTCCATTCGCACCCTGGCAACCTATCGTGTATTTTGCGGACACGTTCACAACGGCAAAATGTGTGTGCCCAGAAAAAGTGAAGCATGCTAACCCTTCCCTAAAGATGAGTTCATTCTTACGCCCAGAGCCAAGACAGTTCCAATCCCTCTCCCTAGATGATTAGGTTTGATTCTCATCTCATCCCATCTCCTCAAACATCAAAATGGAAATAAGCCAATTCTCTGACATTGGGGCCCTCTGCTCAAAGTGTGTCAGAGATTGAGGAGTAATGGATTGAAACCAGCAGGGTTTCATGCAGGTCCAGGGATGGGTAATGGTATTGGAAGGCAGCACCCATGCGGGATGGCTGACTTTCAAAATCCATCACCTTATTTCTTAGATGTAGAACTGAAGTCTAAGGTGTGTGGAAAGGTGTCTGGGGATAAGGAGGACTCACATTAAGACTGTGTTTAATGGAAACCAAAACTAATGCTTTAGTTTTCATGAAAACACTTACACATTAGAACCTGTATTCAGTAAAGAAGCTGCCAGCTGTGATCTTATGTAGCCCTGAGTCAATTTAACAAACAGGGTTAAGGACATCATATCCCAACAAGGACTCACCCATACCGAAAGGTCACTGGAAAGTATAAGAAACATGATCACAATCACCAAAATAATAAAACAAGCACAGTGAAGTTCAGCATGTGTTTATGCAGTCAGCTTTGAATAAGCAAGTGCAGAAATAAAATGTGACCACAGCAAAGTATAACCACATTGGATTATTTAATATTCTGTAATGAATCCATTGTTGTTTCACTATTTAATCTTTTGTTTTTAATTACAAGAACCAGTATTTATTCATATATTCACAACTTTTTGGGTCTTTTAAAATAAAAGCTGTCAGGAAGAGCACTATTTACAATAACAGTACCATCAAAAACAAAATGCATCACCAACACTATTAATCCGTTATTCCTCACAGACAAAAATTCAGCAGTATCTGTAATTTTTCTATTCATCCAGGTAATAAAGAAATTACATTGAAATTTTACTGCAGCTTCCATCTCCCCCCATCCTCAAAGCCAGGATCTCTTCAGTTTTTATGGGTATTATGAGTCCCATGGCTCATATTCCTCTACAAACTATTCATATAACAATTTTATCTTCCTTTGATGATGACTTTCCCTTCTTATGCTCACAAGTAATGAATGCAATATAAAACCTCCAACAGGGAGAGTGCTGGAGAATCTCAGGGTACCTGGCAGTTCCACCCCCCATCTGTCGTTTCTGCCCTGCTGTAAATGAGGGTCAGGGTGGCGGCCATTAGTGACGGGAGCAGGGCCTCTTTCAGGTGGAGTACTTGTGATGATGATGAGGGTAGTGATAGTGATGAAGTGGGGTTGGGGAGGGGGTCATTTACGGGGTTCCAATCTGACAGGAGCGACAGTCTCGTGGCTAAATTACCACAGCTTGCGATCTTTCTGACACGCTGACAGCTTGTCATCACTTGTGCCTCGGTTCTTCTTTCGCCTGGATTCTTATTAGTAATTGAACGTCCCTATGATGGGTTCTTGCTGGATAAAAAAAAAAAAACCCTTAAACAGAGCATAAGATCCCATCTTCCCTGATAGGGCAATTGGGACTATCAAAAATAAAAGCTTGACCTCTAAGCAAACCTGAAAGCTGACTTTCTGAAGAGTAAGAAGAAGCAATTCAACATGAAATGACAAAACTTCATTCAAACCATCTAAATGCTCAATCATCAAGGAATTTTACTACATTAAATCACAAGTGTTTCTCCACCCCCCCCCCCCCCC
>UFQX01000180.1:810569-823191 GCA_900497675.1 Arapaima gigas
CCCCCCCCCCCCCCCCCCCCCAGGAAAGAGCAAAAAAAAAAAACCTCCAAGAAGGTGCAACATTAAGACCTCAGGCGTAATGCCCTGGGGCCTATTATTGGGAATCCTTCACATTCAGGTGAAAATTTATGTTTTAAAGAATGTGCTGGATAGAAACACAGTCAGAACTGCTTTTCTGAAAGCTGTTGCAACAAACCTAAGATTCATTATTAAAGACTACAATGTCTTCCTCATCTGGTTTGTTGTCTTTCACTCTCTGAAATTCCATTACCACTCAACATCTTATGCCCAGTAAGGGGTCTTTTCCAACTCAAAGCTGTAAACCCCTTTTACGGTGGATATCATTAGCTTTTCCAATCCCTCATGAGTGTTTCCCCATTTGCCTGACTGTAGAAAAGTCTTGTTCAGAAGGCCCTCTAAACCGCAGAAGACCAAATATTCACACCAGATTACGAAAATATATGATTGTGCTTTGAAAGGCCAAAAAGCACTCCTCAAAGAGGAAATATAGGAAATTAAAAACAGTCTTTCATGTCCAGCGTGAACTAGATAACTAGATTTCCTTCAGGCTAATATGGTCAAAAACAGGGGCATGCAACTTTGTTTTGGTAAGGTGTATCTATGGCAATTGCTGACCTATAAAAACGATGACATTTCATAATGTTTCTGGCAGTATTCAATATTTTCCATGGTAGGGTCATATGCTAAGTGCAGGGCCTTCATCGACCTCATCAGTGAATGCCCAAGATTAAAACTGGTGACCGTCAGGACCAACTGGGGACCAGGAAGAGAACAAAACGTTTTGACAGCCCCTGGGAGAATGTCCACAGTTGGGGAGTGAAAAGCATAACATTTTTCTTTTACTCTTGGAAGGCTTTTGTATGCTGACTGACTCAGTTTGCATTTCTTGTCCTTATTTTTTCCCATTCCACAAATGGTCAGGTAAAGGACACTCAGAGTACAGCGCAAAATGTTAGAGCAAGTCAGACTGAGTCAGTACAATAAGTTTCATCACCCTGACTAGTATCCCATCAAGAGTGTAGTTTCATAGCCCAGCGACCAGTGATTCCAGGACAGGCTCTGGGTTGCTGTGAGCCTGACCAGGGTAAAGCAATTAAGGATAATGGACGGACAGAACAAATTTTACTTGATAAAACCAAGGCAGACATACTGGGCATATCAAGAAGTATTGTTCCAGAGAATCTGGGGGGGAACGAAAAACTTAGTGGATATCTGCTGCTTCTCATTTAGATCACTAACACCCCCCCCCAAAATAAGCAAACTGAAGACTGGCTCATATTCCTTCTGTTGTTCTGCACAAGTACCTCTCCATTTTACCAAATCATACTGATAACCCTTTGGAGTCCATTGAAAGGGAGTAACGCCTGCTGTGACCCCATCTATTTGAAACAATGATGGAGACAGCAAGTCTTTTTTGACCTGAGCAGATGGCTTCTCCTCCCCCTCACTGGGCCATAGTGCCCCTCATGGCCAAGGTCAACCCCCTGCCTTTGTTCCCTTGGCCCCCTGCACGTGCCACCCTGTGTGAAAGGCCATTGACCTCATTTAACCCCCGACCCACCAACGAGGTCCATCTGAAATGAAAGCAAAAAAGAAAAATTTACTTTCAAAATATAAAGTGGTTCATTAAACAAAGAGCCAGAAGAAAGTGATGTGCACGTTACCCCAGTTCGTATACAACCATCTGGCAGAAAGACTCGATGAAACTGAGAGCAGGAAAACGTGTCCAGACAATGCATACCTAAACCACACCTAGTTAAATGATAATGGTCAGCAGATTAATTGCAGAGGTTTATACATGTGACCACTTCTGTATAACCATGAAGGCGAAAGGTCACAAATGCAACAGAAATTCCCTGTCCCTGACCGATGATGCTCCTTTTAAACCGTTCCACAAGATGCGTTTACTTTTGGTGCACGAAAAAACAATGATCATTGATTCCCCCAAAAGAGCGAGCAACTTTTAAAGTACAGGGGAGAGAAGTCCCGAGATCCATGTGCCGAAAGAAGGGGGGAAATTGGTACAAAGCACCTCATCAGATCAATACACGGGGAAAAAAAGACCCCCTCACTACAAAACTAGTTGTCCGAGTCTTGTCATTGTCTATAACTAGGCTCTGTTCGCCCGTGAATAAGCAAGGCTCCAATTGTGAACCGAGTCAATAGTGCCGTGGTCATGTTCGGGACAAAGCAACACTTGGGGGCAAAAGAACTAAAAACAGAGGACAAGGCTCATGCTACATCACACCAGTGTCAGCATTACAGGTTTACAAAGATGTTTTAAGGCATCACGTGCTAAGATAATTCAGGAAGAGACAGTAAACAACAGCCAATAGGCGTACAGGTGCCTAGCCTGCTGATCTATGCAGTGTCAGCAATGAATGGCTCAATCCAATACGTTGATCCTTTACTTGCTTACTGCTATTAGGCTTTTATTAAACTGCAAGTGCTCCAACACGTCCTGTAATGTTGTCCAGAATATTTACGGCTTCCTGGTCCCCGCTGCGGCCTCCAATGTGTCACAAAGCAGCAGCAATCGGAATGCTGAGGACTGCTTTATTCTTGTGTTGGATGCCACAAAGACACGGTATGTTGTAAAAGAAAATGCCCTTCTGTGCGTTGAGATGACGACACACATGGGACTGTATGAGATCGGTTTATTTAGCCTTATTTGGATTACGATCACTATCAATGACACAAAAAGTTTATGTGGAGGAAATAAAATATTATTTTATGTCAGTAGGTATACACATTCACAATACTTATTCTTTCTGGGACTATGGATAAACTAGTGAGAGCTCTTTTTGCTGAGGCCTGAAAAGTATAGCCTGTAAGTGATTGAAGAAAAAGTCAATTTACAGCAATTATTAAAGGTAAGGAAAAATTAGGTCTGGTTGCTGCAGGTAATTTGGAAAAAGCTTTCAAATATAGCCCTGTGCAGTGAGATAATAGGCCACGTGGACCATAGACCTGGAGGTCAGGCTCAATCCCTCAATATTTGTCGTCCCCCCCCCCCCACACTCCTCCCATGTGTCTGAAGCTCCACCATCTGTTTGGAAGAAGTTATTTTGGAAAAGCCGGTGTGGCGTCCAGCTGGTAACAATCTTGAAGCAGGCTGAGTTGCGAGCACCACAGAGATACTTAAAGAGCCAACACTTCCTTCCATGTACCACTCCAAATTCTCAGACACTTTCCAGTTCAGAGAGCTATAACTGGCAAAGAGCAATTGGCTCATTGGTGTGATTCTTCAAGGTATGTGGCTACAGCGCAGATTTCCTCCTAGTGTTAATGTCATAACCCATAAGTTTGGCACCTCTAGTATTCGGTAAAATCCCCAGTAGCACAAAACTACTGAAAACGATCCCCTGTGACACAACCTTAACTTCAGTGACAAGTGTAAATCTACTGAAAGGATTCTTCATGCCGTACTAGATATTGTAGTGAACATTACCATAGCTGCAACTTTTAAAAAAAAAAAAAAAAAAAAGCTGTCTACTTATTCTCCTGGACTATGAAAGAAAGATAAATCAACCAGAGGATACTGTTCTTCCATGTGAAAGTTATCACTGTTCCTGGTCTTGGAAGATCACTTCACACTGGAATACAGACTTTTTACAACCAGTTCTAAACCTGCTTACGCCTGCTTGGCTCATCTCGTATTCCATGAGCGCTGAACAACTGTTTCCCCTCTTTTTCTAATTTAAAAAACCTGACATGTCCTGACATGTTAAGACCCAAAAATATGTGGGAGTTATTCAATCTCATCTGGCCCAGATGGACCAATATCCTTGGCAAAGTTGTAGATGGGTTCAACCCACAGCACTTTCACAAGGAATGGCTTTTAGTGCGCTAGTCAAGCAGGTAGAGACGTCTGCCAGAAAGGCCAATAAGCCTCTGGGCCACATTCTCCTGTTTTGTATTGCAGTCTGTAAGAATATAGTGACCTTCAGAGGGAAAAGTGAATGGAGGCTGCAGGCTGAGCATGGCTCATTACTGCAGATTCTCAGTTCCACTGTTGCTTCCTCATAGGGGAATAAATTAGCTGTGAAGAAAAGCGTCCATCTCCATTGTCCAAAGGGTTCTGCGCTTTATTATTTTTCCGACATGCTAACCGAGTGCCTCAGGGAGGCTCCTCTTGTTCTCCAGCACTGTAAACTGTGCAGCTCAGTGCTCACCTATCAGCGCATCACGGACAGGCCCCTTGAAAGACTGGACTTAATACCAAGATCCACAAGATAGCCCTCAATAAGACATCGTTTGTGGGGTCATAAGAATAGACAAAGTAAACTCTTGATGCAACATAGGTGTGGAGGGCAGGAAAAAATAAATCCAGAATGTGGCAATTAGTGCTCAGCATTTTATTTGTAACAGGTATTCAAGGTTCTAAAGAAAACAGAACATCTAATCAAGGTGATTACGATGTATAGTGCCTCATGGCGAAACAACAATATGAAGACAAACCAACCACAGACTTGCCAAGTGGGAAAGGGTGAGACCACTGGTGAAGGAGAAGAATGCCAAAATACTCAAAAGATGGATGACATGCCCTAAATCCATCCTGAATGTGCAAATCTTAAATCCATACATAATCTGTAGCAAAAACTGCACAAACAGGACTTCTCACTGGAACTGAACAGGCAGTGGGCATTTGAGAAGCAAGATCTGTAGGGGCTGACATGGCCCTCAGCTGCTGTGGGAGCTATAGTGAAAGGTGGTGCTTGGTGGCGCTGCGGTGGTTTAAGGGAGCACAGCTTTGGGGACAAGGATAAAAAGGCTATCATGTTAAAATGCCACTTAACTTGTCCTGACAAAGCTCTTTGGAGATGTATTTTGGCTACCTGTAGACACAAAGGTTGGATTCAACAGCTGAAATCCTGTCTTTATACAGTCTGAAGAGGTAACTACAACTACAAAACAAAGTTACCAGCCTGATTCACCTACACTTATTTGCAGTGCCTATTTGATGCCCATGTTTCTATTCATAGACTGATTAACTGAAAACACAAATTCCAGGGCATGACTGAACAGCAGCTTCACTTTCAAAGCCATCTTTTGCAGACTCCTTGAAGAAAGACACAAGAGGACTACACCACAAAAATATGAGCTTTAAAAAAAAAAAGAGGACATTTCTTAGAAATGGGCAATTGGTGCAATAGAAGGAAATCAGAAAATGACATTGCATTTTTTTGAAAAGTACATCTTTCCCTCACATTCAACCAGAAAGAAAATGTATAAGCCTGACTGTTATCCTTTACTCTTAGAATCCAGTCAATCTTGCGTATTGCATGTTTGACACTTTTACTTCAGTACAGCAGTAAAAAGTAAAAGCACCTCTGTGCCAGTGGTGTGCTACTACTTGGGTCCCAACCTTCCACCCTAAATTTTTTTTTTTTTTTTTTTTTTTTTTTTTTTTTTTTTTTTCAGGCGGTGTGTTAACTGCCGGCTCATGNTTTTTTTTTTTTTTTTTTTTTTTTTTTTTTTTTTTTTTTACAGGCGGTGTGTTAACTGCCGGCTCATGGTCATGGCTTAAAGCTCATGGTCTCAGAAGCTCCTGGTCTGGTTTACACAACTGGTTACTGTCTCAGCAATCAAACTACAAAATGGGTCTGATGCTCTCCATGGAAGGACAGCCAAGCAACAAGGCAGACATTAAAAGTAGGGTACATTATGGGAACACTAATATCTAGCAATCATAATTACCTAAATTAAATATGAATATTAATGATCCCGTGGTGGGATAATTCATGCTCACACAGATTTGGTTTAAGAAATTCTTTCTGCAACGAAGAATATTTAGATGAATATCTGATTAAATGTTCATTTGCAAGAGTAATAAATCCTAAGCCAGTGGGTTTCTGCATATGGTCCTCTGGAGAGGGAACATGTAAGCATCACTGCTTTTTCGATCCACCAGTGAAAAGAAGCAAAAAAGATGCCCAGGAGGCCGGAGGAACAGCGTGCTGTGCTTTGTCTCGCCTGGCTGGCTGTCTTCCCTGTGCCACAGGTGTGTGTCACACGATAAAGCCACATTTTGTTTCAGACCAATTTCTGTCTCCTTACAGTGCCTCAATCAGGCTTTGATGAGAGAAACAAATTGCTTTCATTTCCAGGGGGCAAAGTTAGTGGATTTAAATCAGGAACCTGACAAAGGTGTGTTGAACTGTGACAAAAAGGAGCCCTGCAAGCTGAGAATTGAGGATAAACACACAGTGTAGATCTTGGCTCTAACTTATCTCTCCCCACACCAGCCACATCCCAGGGTAGAAAGACACCAAGCCTACATGGAACAAGAACCTTTCTTTGGTTTTATCTGAGGAGGGGGCCTCAGTTTTCTCATCCCAAACAACATCAAACTGTCTGGGATGCAGCTGCATCCATGGTGTAGCAACATTTTATTCCAAGGGACATAAGAAAGAGCCCAAATCTCTGCTCTTTTATACTAGCACACCTCCTTCAGGTAATGAGTGCAGACCAATACAGTCATAAGGCCAAACAAAGCTTTTAATGGCTAGAGCATTTTTATTTCCGGTCCTTCCTTTCTTCTCTTCCTTGTTAAATGACAGAGACTTCTGTGTGACGCTACTCTTTAAAATCAGCTGTTTTGAATCAGAACATTTAAGTCCCTGAACTAAATCATAGTAACTATTCAGTGACAATTTGCTGGCACCTAAACAAAAGGATTCCTTTTCCGACCAAGAATTTTTTTTGAAGCCCCAAGGATGTGAATATGGAGGACCCCCCTCCCACCGCTGACAGTCAGCACACCTCCTCTCTGTTCAGGAGCCTCTTTGTTCTGAATACAATAGCAAACATCCTTGACAACATCAAAGTGCTAGGAGTGCAGAGCAACATCCTGGCTAATTACCACAGACCTCCCTGAACAGGTCTGGTTGCCCTGGCAGCTTCTGGCACATTCCTGTGCAGAGCCTCACCACCCTGGTGAGATCTGCTACCTGGGCAGATGAGTGACAGCCAGTCAGGGTCAGAATTGTCTTCATATACAATCTAGTTTATAGGCTTAACTTGCCCCTGCATATCTGTCCAGTAACTATGTTTTTTTTTTTTTTTTTTTTAGTCCTTAATATTTTTCTGAATTCATTGCTAAGAAAGCTAGGAAGTAAAAACTATGTTTGAAGTATAGGAACAAGAGTGAGAAGAGATAAAGGCTAATTTTACATTCCTCGTTCTAGGGGGCCTTGGTATCTATGGGTTTTCATCATGCTTGATTGTTTTGATTTTATTAATTATTTACATAATTTAACCTATTAAGTTATGTCTCTTAAAGCTAAACCGATGTAATAAAATACTGGAGAAGCTTGAGGACCAGGAATGAAGACCTCTGGGTGAACAAAACATACAGACCCACTTTGAGACAAGGAACCACGAGCCCCAGTTATAGATCAAATGACCAGCATCTTATGGGTTCAACAGCTAAGATCTGTAAGACTTGCAGTGTTATATCCGTTACCCTCCCACCAGAACCGGACATTGAACCATCGTGCTGACAAGAGCACAAGAAAGCATCTACAAATGGTGACTCCTTCACACCATACCAGTCAGCTGAGCTGCAACACAAACAAAAATACTACTACTAGGCAGCAGATACCAAAAGCATACTGTACATCAAGGCAGGTTATAGGTAGATGTCTGCAAAACCAACACTGGGAAGGAAATAAAGAGAGGACCCAGGGAGCCATAGAACTCATTTTACCAACATCCCTGGCAGCAGTGCATCAAAATTCAAGCACCTAACCTTGTATTTACAACCTGACTCATCTGCACTAATTCCACTATGGATTATTCAGTAAAATTGGTGCCAGTAATTTACTGCCATTTATGGCTGAATAAATTGCTTGACCCCAGCTCAGGGGGTGCAAAGAGACCACAGTCTGAACAAAGCTCTGTGTGTGTGTGTGTGTGTGTGTGTGTGTGGGGGGTGTTAGGGTTAATAGATTAATTAATAGAATAATTAAACAATTAATTAATTGTTCTGTAATTCTAACCCTAATGTACGCACATGCATTGGAGGAAGATTTTTGCATGAATAGCAGACTGTCTCATAAGTGCATGGCTTCCGAATTAACCCCACCTCCACCAACTATAGCCAAGACAGGAACACGCATCCAAGGGCGCAGCTGGATGGCCTGCTGATTATAACCTACAACAACAATATCTTTAGGCAATGCAGATCCCTGCACGCCTGACAAGAAACCACCTCTTCCAAGTCAGACACTTATGTAGATCATCTACAACTCCAAAGACTAATATTCAACCAGTCACAACTCAACCTTTCTTCGAGTACCTTGGGTATTTTCAGGTTATACAGAGGGGCAAATCTAATGTATTCGGGGCGGAAAAAGTTTTCTTCCAGGTTTAACTCATTACAAGTGCTCTCCATCCGCTGAAGACTTCTCCCCAGCAGCCATTTTCCTTCGGTGACTAATCTTTATCCTCCACAGGAGTTTGGAGGATGACACCATCCTTGGAAGGGCATGACAACCCACAAACATAGCTAGCAAGAATAAAGTGTGTACACAACGTGCAGAGCAGCCCCACCGCTCTTTTGCCGACGCTCATGGCAGCTGTTGCAGGAATACTGATGGTGGACAATTTGTGAGGTTATAAGTGTCTCCTAAATCCACGTTGCTGTATCCTCAGAGGCAATTGTTTTTCTTGTTCCTCAAAATAAGCCCTTACTCATTCTTCCGAGTAGATAAGGATTCAAATACGCAATGTCTTTATGTAAATTCCTTGGAAAAAGAATAGTTGATGGTGGAGATAATTATCTTGATTATTTGGAATACATTATTCAGCACACAGCCAGCCCTGGCCCTTTGCTCCAGGGCACTTTACCCACAAGTGGAGATTCTAACATGGCATATGTTTAATTGTTGTTACTTAAACACAAGTAGTCTTCATGAAGTCGCCATTATCCATGCAGCACAGATGATATTTCCAGCATTCTCTTTTGAGGCCCCTCATAATTATTTCCTTTCTCCAGTAAATATGGATACACTTCTGAACCCCACATAACCACAATCCACCTCACAAGCGAGAGTTTATGGTAAAAAATGAGTCCCAAATTAGAACATCTTTCCATTTTCAGGCAACTGCATCTTCTCTGAGTTGATGACCGTGTATCCAACAAACCGAAATGAAACACACGGAGAAAAGTCACCACATAATGTGGTCTCAGACCTCTGAATGTCTGGCAAATTCTCTGCGGCAACAAAGCCTAAGAGTGACAACGGAATATAACCATCTTTTAGAAAACTATCTGTGACAAAACCTCCAGAGTAAATCTGAGAGGCTGACAACATTTCAGATTCCTCTAGTAATGAGAGGAGGCAAGCAGGCATCCATCCCAAAGGAAGTCATCTATTATTCATCTTAGGGCCTTATGTTTTAGCAATGAGCTAATCTAAACATATATGTTTTACATCAGAAGCAGAAAATAGCATTTTGCCTTTTTTCTAATTTGTTTTAATTATTTAACTGCTCACTGTGATATGAGATCTTCACATGATATAAACATATCTTGATATAAATTCCCATCAATCAAATTTTAACTACTTAAAGCAGTGGAAACACAAATTAATGGAATTAATTAAAAATATACAACCTGTATGTTTAACCAATCCACAATTTGATAGGTGCACTTTACTCTCACATAGGTAGATGATATACATCATGTAAGGATAGTTACATAACTCAAACACATTAAAAAAGAAAGCGAAAAACATCAAAGAAAGATCTGTCTTTCACAGTACCGTTGTCAGGCTCTATGTTATCGCCATATTGATAAGGCTTCCATAGGAGACCATTAACACCGTGCTATAATAATAATACTTTTTCCATCATCCACAAGTCCTTATTTTCATGTCTTTTCTTTGCCTTTTGAAAGTCAGGTCCACGGCTTACGAGTCTGATGAGGAGTGGGTTACTTCCACCACAGTGACATAGTAGACATCACGTCAGTTCTGTGGTCTTTAATGGGCGTCATGCAACCACAGCTCACTTTACAAGCGCAGAAGTTAGGCGACATGCTGAAAGTACCTTGTGAGGCAGACGTACTAGCTGCTCTCAAAGTGTAACCCATCCACACATACTAGTCACTGAAGTCAGCCTTGACTGGTGAGAATTTGAAAACAGGAGTAGGTGTTGCACCATGGAAAAATGTACTTTATCTTAACTCCAACATCTAGGAGGCAAAATCATATGCAGTGTACAGCACAACTGGAACTTACGTGCAGACATGGAAGATTGAAAAAATATATATGATTTTTGGTGCTATACGACTGATTCACCATATAAACTTTTCAGGACATGCTAGCACAGGCTTCAATTTATATAGAACTATTAATGTTTCTGAAAATACATTGCAACTATTTATTTAAAAGTAAATAAGTTAAAATAAAACAATAATAGTATCTAAAGAGAACACGTGAAGTGAGAGAATCGTATGTCAAGGAGGCAACTGGTGGTATCATGAATTACCCAGGAGAGGGTTGATGTAGCATTGCTTGTGAGCTCAGCTGGAACGTGGCAGATTCTGAAAAGCTATTCAACCCTGTAAACCCATTTTATCTTAAAGAAAATAATTACATTAAAAAAAAAAACATTTGTGGATTTCTTGCATAAGACTGCGATCACCAAGTTAAATGTGTGCATGCTATTTCACAGCAATTCTCTTTGGATAAAATGCCAGCTAAGCAAGCAAATAATGTGTCTACTTGATCAAAATAAGGACACTTCTCATAAAAGATCATGAATCAAACATCTTATTTCCCAGCTGATTGTGGGGTTAATCAGCTGCCTGCCAATTCTCTCATTACAGGCACTCCCCGGAAAACAAACAGAATCGATGGGTTCCTACGGGCCGGGTAGGAAATATGTATCACTAACACTTGGGGAGATTGCCTAAGTGGCAAAGGTGAACCAATTAAGCGTAATGAATTTGGGAGTTTCTGTCAATTACCAGAAATCAAATGCAACATGGAGATTGGGAAAGCAGCAGTAGTCAATGGAGATTGACTTTTTCTTTTTCAAGAAATCAACATGCACCTAGGGAGGCCAGAGGAATGGTTGGGACACCAAGGAAAAGCAACCACCAGTTTGGCTTCATGTAAACCAGACAGAAGAATTGTTAGCCAGTCATTTTCCTTTGCTAGTGACCACAGTGGAGGTTGTGTACAGGTCTGCTGTGGTAGAATGCTGAATAAATGCAGTTTATTCTAACACTAGAAGTCACTGCTTGACCACATGTGGCGTATTTGGGTAAAATAGCACACAAAAATATTCCATAACAGGACAATAGAATGAATTGACCTTTTTTAGACCGATCAATTAATTTACTTGCAGTTCTTTTATTGTGAATAGTGGCATTTCAACTTGATGCAAGAGCACTTTATATTCTAGTCAATAATATGGAATAAGAGTTCTGACAAAAAGGCCAGCTCTGGCAAGAGTAAACCAAGTCACACATGTAACATTGTATGAAACTAAACATATAAAATGAACATTTCTTGTATTTTATTCATTTAAAGTTTGCAGGTTACTCAGGGCATAAGTAGATGATTATTTGTGCTAATCCTAGAAGGAACTCTGATGTACTCTTGGCCTTGACGGCTTCAAAATATGTAGATGTTAAAAACGGATGATTTTATACAGATAAGTTACTTTCAGAAGAAAGTCTTCTGAAAAAAAATGTTAAGTATCGCTACTATATTGACACTTTTAGACAATATATGGCATTCACAGCGACCCAGGTCTCAACAACGTTATCACAATGCACTCAGCACGCCCTCTTGCACATTTAATGTTAAAACATGACCTTATTTAACTTGTATTAATTAATCTCAGTAAATCATCTATTAATTAATTGTACTGTAATTCTTGACAGACTCGGTAACCATTAATGCAGAACCCAGGGCTTTAATTAAAGCAGAGTAGGAAGCAGCTCTGTCTCAGTCGTGACTCAAGATGCTCTAAAATGGGATTAGTGGAACACGTTACTGTTCCTCAAAATCAGTCATGTGGGCTCCTTCACACTGTTCTTCACACAGAAATCTGGGCAAGGCTATTACCCAGTTCTCTTCTCGTCTATGCAAAACTAGGTTAACAATAAAAGTGATTTGGCAATCATTTGCACTGCAAACTGACCAAAACAACCATCCTTTATGCTATGCTGTGAAGATTACAGTAAAGGATATGGTTTACACAAGAACTAACTACATACTTGACATACATATACACATTGGTTTCCAATAACCTGAAGGTCCACCAGATGTGAATAAAGCCCTTTGTAGTAAACATGTTCTCCTCTGGCTCCTGAAAGCACTTGTATAGATCCCTACCAGTACTGCAGAAGGGTTCACCTCAATTTTTCAATTGGAAATTACATAAGGGTCAAAAATCTAATAAAAAAAAAAAACTTTACACTGCCAAAAAACCACAATTAGCATCAATGCAATCCACCAAGAAATATTAAACAAAGACCAACTGAGAGCACTGTCCTGCAAAAATAATTTGTGTATTTCATCACATGAACACATTTAACTGGAGGAAATAGGTCTGTTCAGAGGGGGGGGGGGGGGGGGGG
>UFQX01000180.1:833889-855442 GCA_900497675.1 Arapaima gigas
TTTAAAAAAAAAAAAAAAAAAAAAAAAAAAAAAAAAACGTATTTCTCCCATCACCATCAGTAATGTGGTCACTTGGATGATCCGTGTGAGGAATCAAAAAACTGTTCATGGGGAAGGTCAGGGTTAATGCTACACTTAGCGTTAGGGTTAGAATTAGTACCTCCACACAGCTATAAAACACACACAGTCAGACTCCCATTACAGTACCACCACCATATCCCAGTAATGCATTTGGAATCATACACCATTTACTTCTGTCACGCTTTCAAATGAATTTCAGTGGAACCACAAAGAAAATCCAGACAGCCGGTAAAAATGTTTGAAACATGGTAGGAGGGGAGCTGACCTGCTGGAGCAACACTCATCGTGGATTTTGCATGCAGGTTTGGTGAAGATGATGAAGAGCTTGGACTGGAGTGTGAACCTGCCCCCCCGACAACGCTAGTCTAGCACATCCTGCAGGGAGCGCTATGTCCCACTGAGACATCTCTAAAGTGTGTTCTCAGGATTAGGTGGGAGAAAGGCTAGGGTGTGATCAGAATGGCTGGGCGTGGGCTACTACACTCTAGGAGGGTCGCCACCACTCCAGAAGGGAGAGAAAATTAATGGGGGGGCTGGGGGGGATTCAGGACCATCAAAGCTCCTTCCTCTCCCCCTTTCTGCCCTCACTCTTCCTGCACAAGAGGAGCACCATGCCCACTGTAGGCAGCCCGTGCTTCGGTGGTCCCAGACTCTGCAAAGCCCCCTGCTGCCTGGGGCTCCAATTTCAGACGCCCAGCCGCCAAAAGCTTCCCAGGAGAGTCAATGAAGGGAGAAAGCATGCCAACACGCACGGCATGGAAAAAGCGGCTCGACTCCAGCCCTAAACATAATGCACTCCTCGCAGGGTGCGGCTGCCAATAACATGGGAGGAAATTGTGCATTCACAGCTCTGGGATCCATGCAAATCACATCAGCCAGCTGACACAAGCTCTCCTCTTTTACAGAAGAAAGAGCAGCAGGTGCCATTTCTCTGCGGGATTGAATTTAACTTCCTGAGTCATGTCCCTATCAGGGAATTTGCCCTTTCTATGAATGACTTTGATTTTTGCAGTCATTCGCTATATATATTCCTTTATGTAGTGTTGTATCCATTTATTACAGATTTGGTACATTTCATAGGAAAAGACAGGAGAGAAGAGAAACAGAAAGACACTTTAGTTATTTGTTGATATAACTCTCACCTTCTCTCCAAGTAAATTATACTGTGATGCTATATAAAATTATTTGCCCACTGGAGCAATTCAGGGGAAGTACAGCATTGAATAGGACTGGAATTTGAACCTGGGCTTATGTTCAAGGCAGCAGCTCTAAGCACTACACTTTCAAAGGAGGACAGAAGCAAGAAAACACAGAAGGAAATATTCCTCATGAAGCCAAATATTTAAAAGTTCCCTAAATATAGGCAGGCAAATAGCTGAAAAAAATCTAACTGTACAGCCTTTTGTCCACCATGCAGAGGTAAAAGATAAAGGTATTTTCCATCCATGTCTTAGCTGTACCTGCAAGAAGCATATTCCAAAAATGACAGTAATTCTGTCTGTCTTCTGGTTTACAGAAACATATATCATTTGAATAGCACCTTCATGGCAACAGGATCTAAACAGGCCAGCCACGAATAAGGTAATAATACCCATCAGCTTGAGGCAGAAGACAGTTCCTGCAACACAACAGCCATGAGCCACTATGCAGAACGGGGGTCAGTCACAAAGAAAGCCATCTCTGATCGGTCTGTCACTCTAAATGACCTCACTTAGCTGTGCTCTGAACCTGAATCGCAGAATTCAAGGCACAGAAAGTCAGCCTGTCCTCTTTGCAACATACGGATGGTAACCTCAGCGCATTTACTATTTCAAACCCAGAAGCTCAGTTTTTCCCCTCTCACAAACTCCGTGATCTAGAAGTTAGCTCAGGCAATGGGTCGACAGAGCGAAGCCGTGTTTAAGGCACTTATTTGTAGCTGCTCTGCAAAGAATACATGAGACAATGGAAATTGGCCAACGAAAATGGATTTTAAATTGAGGGAACTGACAATTTCTCACCAAGCTGAAAGTGTACTTCTGTTTTTTCTTTCTATCAAGCCCATCCATGACTCCAGAAAGGGGAAGGCAGTGGCATCTGAATTTATATCTACTTTGGGTTAGATAGGACACAGTTTTTAGCTCTGAATATAAACATGGGGTTCTCTAATGCTCTCCTTATACTGTAGAATCTCAGTTGGGACAATGGATCTGTGAAAATCTACAGAACACAAAGCAATAACAATGCTGTGTTATATCCATTCATTGAACTATGTGTTGCAGTAGACTAACAGGAAACCTAAGAAAGGGCTTATTCACCATTTCCTTTCCTGTATTTGTTGCTTTGTCGGTTCTAAGTTGGTTTCATTCTTTTTTTCCTCCAAGTGCACCTTATAGAATCACTAAACCTGCTTTTCTTAAATTTTGAGTAGCTCAGGTTAAGGGAGATATATATTCCACTAAGGACCAGAGGCCCAAGTTTGCATCAGTCAGGTGTTTGATATTTTACATTTATTAAGCTGATACTTTCTAGAAAAGCCACCTATAGAAAGACTTAAGCCACTTACAATGATGTACACACTTTGACAGCTAGATAATTTTCTTTGGAGCGATTCAGGGTAAGTACCTTGCTCAAGGGTAACTACAGCAAGATTAGAACCTGGATCCTTTGAGTACAGGGCAGCAGCTGACATAGTCCTTGGACTTTAAACATAGGTGACATTAAAGGTGTAGATCAGTCTACACTTGGTACCAAAAGTGTTTCACACTTCTAATGTCAAGGTACTCAAGGTTAAGAGCTACCAGGCTGAAGAAAACCCCTTCAGTTGTAGACTAGAAAAGAACAAGTGAGACATTTAGCTGGTTTAGAAAAAAATACAAAATTGTATAAATTGTGGAAGATGCTTTAGAAAAAAATATAGCAAATCCTTAGGATTTGGAACCTGTTTGGCATCGTTATTGTGACCCATTACAGTGTGAAACTTCCACACTTGCAGTGTGTAATTTCTTCAGGGTGACGGCTCCACTTCACCAAGCACACATATCTCCACCCTGCCCCTAATGCCATTTGTCAGTCCAGTGCAGACAGCCTGGCTTTGGTAATGAAATGTTCCTCTCCGTCACTCCCATTCTATCCACCTGCTCACAGGGCCACTTCTTGCAACATTTAGGGAAGTTCATTGGATGTTTACTTATTTCTTCTATTCATTTTTCTTGCATTTACACCATGATTTTTATTCTTTTACACACACACACACTTAAAACTTGAGCAGAAGTCCATCAAAATAATGGCTGAGGCTGCTTGTACCGCATTTCTGGCAAATTAATGAACATACGGTACCTAAATCCAAAGAAATATCAACAAAAATGTTCAGATGCTTCAAAAATCTTACTTTACAGTAAATCCTGAAATTCTAGGATAAATAAGAAAAACCTGACTGGGTCAGATTTTCCTTAACTGGCCATCAGTCAAAATCCACCAGCAGAGCAGACGTGGGAAACACTATTGTAATACGCGACCCAGAGAACACCACCTAAATGTGACCCCGGTGTCCAGAAACACACCTCTCGGGGGTCCAAGCAGAGTACGCACAGGCACAAATTTGATCCAAATCATCTTAAATTGGATTTGGGAAGAAATTAACTCGGGCGAGTAACTGGTTTAGCACCCAACCTGAAGCAGTAATCGCATCTCTAGGTTAATATTAGCATTGACTTTAGTCATTAAGACCTTGGAGGAGTGGATGAATTTGCCTCTGTGATCCTGTTGATTTCATTACCCATTTCTCCATTTTTTTATTCCAGAAGACGTGAATAGGATATACGCATGCAGACTTCCTCCCCCAGGAAATTAATGCTAAATTTGAAATAAGGCATAAAATAAACATTGCTTGCCAAAATTGCATTAGTACTTCAAACACCCATTTTTAATTCAAAGAAATGCTGACACCAAATCACTAGCACAGAGCTTTCCAAGAGGACCCTGGGTAGGTTTAGGCTGAGTGGTACCTGCTGCGAGGGCACATTGTAAAATAAACAAGTATTGATGAACTGATTGATTTTCCATCATACAGAGCTGGGTTGTTGATTATTCAAACACTCATTGGCTTGCGCCCATACACTCTTTACATCTTTAGACACACACATCTCATAAGATGGATTCAGACCTGCCCACTGATGGGGAAAAAAAGAAGAGCTATGTGTGTTGTCACGGAAACACCATTCATAGCACTTCTGAGGAATTTAGTGACTTGGCCACACTACTGTTGCTGGGTTTCATTTGTACGTGTAATTTATCTGGCCGTTCTACCATCTATAGTGCTAGATTGTTAAGAGAGTGGTCTTCCAAAACATGCGTCACACCCAACACCATGTGACAAAGTGAAGATGGATTAGAGAAATGCTCGCGACCACGGAAGCGATGATCGGTGCCTTTGTGCATTGAACGGCAAGCCGATAGATGAATTAAGAGTATAAGATTGATGACATTTGTTTGCACAAAGAAGCACGCAATCCTTTGGCGAATCACTCAGCCTCTGAGCATTGCTCCATAGATAATGATGTCTCTTACAGGCTCCCTGATCAATAAGGCATGGTTAACTGTTCAACCATGAAGGGGTTAAAATGCATCTTATTCAGCAAACAGCTCTAGAAGGGACTGGATCAATGTGGCCCCAAAATGCAGTGACCAGTGCAGCAATTCAGCATTGCACAGTAGTACCCTCACACATCTTAGCTAAGACCCATGAAGAAAGCCTCTTGTTGAATAACCCCTCGCTGATACGCGCTTACGATGTCACTGCTCCTTGTCCCAGCAGCATTTCTTTTATTCTGGATTTAATATGCGAAGGCCAAAACCTTGGTTATTTGAATTTGCCAATAAAACAGGGCTGCACAGGGTGATTCATGTGGGCCACTATGAAATGGGGGCTGGATTGAGACATTAAGTCATCCTTATCTCCTCCTGCAGGTGGGTCAGCTCCTAGGACCCAAACATTCTATTCAGTCCTCACTGGCTCTTTGTCACTGTAATGAGCAGTGTGACTATTACCTGGCAATAAGCTTCATCAAGGAGAAACAAGTTGCTGGTGAACCTACAAATAATCCTACTGTTGTTGGGCCAGCTGACTCCAGGTGGGTATTCTGACATCAGAACTGTGGAATACTGTATTTTAGGATATGTGACCAAAAAGGCACATTTTATATCCCAGAAATGGTGCTGCTGTTATAAATTCATAAAGACGCCTTAAATAACATGACAGGTGCCCAAAGCTCACCTAACAGCAAAAAAGACAAAAAAATGCAGCAGAAATAAAGGAGAAGACTTCTCTTATTTTCTCTTTATTTTTGAAAGGTTTTTTTAAATGATTCTTTTCTCCAAAGTAACTTGTAGTGCTTAGTTACCAGTAAAGTTTTATGCATTTATACAGGAGAGTAAAATCTTACTGCATCGGTGTAGATTCAGGGTAAATACCTTGTTCATGGGTACAACAGCAAGAGGTAGGATTCAAGCAGAAGGCCGCAGCTCTAATCACTACATTACATGCAGCCCCCTACCTGCATGAGTGTGCCACACATGATGAATTTTCAATGTCTGTAGGCTTTAGAAGAGCGCTGACATTTCACCATATCCTGGACCTACCACCAGGCAGACTGTTTGAACCGGACAAGAGAGAGGCATGCCAGGGTCGCCATATCCAGCTTCTTTGTACTCATGGCAGTTTATGAATTTTGAGCCATCCTTTAGATTTAAAGCATTTTTTTTTTTTAAACAGTGCAATGCAACACTTGGTCAACACTAAGTGAAGGCAGGGGAATATTTCTTTCCCCTCCTGAATACACACCTAGGCACTACAACTGTTAGAACTCAATGGATTTAAATGTGAATAGAATTATTAGGGCAGCATGGGGCTACAGCAAACAGCACTGCTCCCTCACAGTACTCGGATGGTTTTAAGTACAGGTTTCAATGCAGTTCTGTCTGTTATTGACAAGTTTGCATGTTCTCAAATCAAGAATCATGTAATGTCAAATACCCTTATGTAACAGGTATACAAGGGAGCATGAAAAGATCCTTGGGTCTACAGTACACAGCATCTCCCAGACCGCAGCAGCAAGGATAGATGGTGCAGAGGGTGGAATGGGTCTGTGGTGATGATGTGAGCTCTCCTGATACAGTGCTTGTTGACAATGGTCTGGATGGTAGGTAGTAAGGTCTTGGTGAGGTACTGGTCTGTTTGTGTCTGAGTGGGTTTGTTCTGGCTTCCTCTTCCAAATGATCCTTCTAAATTGCCCATCCCAGGCTTCCAGTTTACAGTTTGTACTAACAAAGTAGAGAAGATGGGAAGTCGGGCGTAAGGTCAGGGTTATTAAAGGACCACAAAATGAGTTTGTAAAGCTGTATAGGTAATGTGTAAATGAAAAGTGTAGTACTTAAGGACTGAAAAATCCTGTATGAACCTCTGGGAGAACTGAAACCAAATTTGAGAACGCAAGTGTTAAGTAATGAACTGTATCATACATGATGTGTATATACCTACATGCACACAATTTTGTGTATTCTTTTCCTGTGTTTACTGTCACATAATTATGTGTATAGTCTGCATACATGCTTGTGTGCAAACCAAAGGGCAGATGCCTACATGTATACATTTGTATGCGCATCTGTGTATTTATACTGTAGAGCTGTATATGTACATTCTTATAGACACCTAAATGTAAATAGAGTCAGCACAGAGAGTAATGTGTTGCTCATATAGGGACAAAGGGCACTGTAGTGATGTCCCCTGATTGCAGGGACAGAGTGCCATTCTCATCCCAGCTGACCTTCTCCACAAGCCGGTAAAATCCATTTACTTTCCGGCGACATGGACGCAGTGACCTGAGCTGTTCCCTTGCCATCAGTGCTGGACCTAGTCACAGATGGGCTTTGCGTTGCCAAACACTTTCAGGCTCCTTTACAGACAAGTCAGTTCTTTTGAATACAAGGCTATTTTCCAGTGGAATGCAAGAAAGCACATGCAAGAGTCCAGAGCCTGCTGTAGTCCGTGGTCCTGCTCATGTCAAGCTCAGCAGGAAGGCCAAGCCCTGCTCCTGCAGACAAACGGAAAAGCTCCAGTCCGTTTGAACTCTTATAAAAAGAAGCAAAGTCAAACCAACTGAATTAAGATGGGCCAAAATAAATTTTTGAACTGGTGAACTTTGAATTACAGGGAACTTTTGTTGTTTAAAGTAAAGCAACTATTACGATACAGTATTACACTATAACCATTATAATCCGTTTACCACTCCAGCTGAAGCTCTCAGATGTTCTGCATTACCACACCTCTCAGCACAGCAGAGCATTAACGTCAGCCTGGCCACTACCATTACAGGATGGCCCAAAGCTCCAGGTCTTATAGCAGAAGACCTCAAATGTTCTTTAATCAGCAAGGTATTAGCCTTCTAATGATAGTAAAGCAAATGTCTAATCCTACCCAGCATCCTCCCAGAACATAAAAGGTATCCTTTTGTCACAGTGTGATGAATACAGAGAATATTTTAAATCACAGACCTGAGCCACAATGAGAAACCCGACCCAGTTGATAATCATTAGTATTGATCTGTTCTACTCTCGTAATGGCACTTCCGGGTCTCGGCCTTTAAAATATCATCTTTTTCTTTGTCCTTTAGGTAAATGGGTAATGTTTCTCCACAAAGCCTCCGGTTTCAATTTCCTAATCAGCCACGTTCCTCTTGATCTTAGTCCTCAAGGGTGCACACCTCAGCCCTTCACTAACACAGATTCTTTTTTGTCTGACACTGTCTTGTAAATTCTCACTTTTTTCATCAAATGCATTACTAATGTCGGCAAAGTTTGCATTTTTATATTTGATACAGGTAAATCTTGATTTTACTGCAACCTTACATGGTTTAACACTAAATTAGGAAAATCTCCTTAGACCTTGATCATGCAAACTTTTACCCACAAAATATGGGTTCTTGGCTGTGTTACTTGAAACACTTTGCTGCCCAAAGCCAAGTACATTAAAACAAGAAGTGGGAGTCACACACACAGCAGGTTTCCTTTTCCGCCTCATGCCCCTGCAACGGTCTTGTTCTTTAGCTACCAGATCTGCGACCACCTCACCAAATGGAAGAATACAACCCTTCCGGGATGAGGAAGACAGGAGGTTCTCTTGACTATCAACACAATCCACAGGGAGGACAGAGACACAGAGTGACCACAAATATATCCAAGTGGTATTTATCCATTAATGCTACACCTGAGATTGCCAAGCTTTTGTGTATTAATGTACACATCTGCACATCTGTGTGAACTGGTTGTTCATGAGCCTTGTTCCATTCCTAACTAAGCACAAGGGGGTCTCCTATACAAAAATAGCCAAAATTCCTGGATATATCATAATATTTGAACAATCTTGCCAGACAAACAGCAGAGGTGACACTGCTTCTGGTGCAAAAATAATCTCCAATTTTTCCAAGACTACTAAGAGTCAGTCACCTTTGGTGAATCTACCACATCAGGAAGTAATTAATAGGAAAAGATATTACTTGTGCTGTAGAAGGTCTGATCGTGACAAATGACCAGCACTGGGTTTTATTATGGGTGGTTAACAATAAAACCCACTTGTCATCCCTGCATATTCTTTCAGTCTTAATTACATTATAAATACATCAAAACAGCACCACATGTACAGCATGCAATTCTTTGTAATTAATGTCAAAAGTCTGTTTAAAGCTGCAGCTTCAGCGTTCTGCAACAGTCACACGTCTCATTACAGCACATTCTTAATGATGTACATGCCCAAGTCAAAAAGTGAACAACTCCGAGAAGTTCAAAAAAAAAAAAAATCTCACCAAAACAAAACTGAAACCCCACGGTGAGCCTAAGTCTAACGGAACCATCCAATAAGGGCACAGAGGGTGGCAACTTTAATGTCCAATCACAGTCTTGTGATCCTCTGAATTCTATTAACCTTCATGCTTTTAACCATACTACTTGTGAACCATTTGGTTATTCACAGCATACTGAGTACAAGTGGGAGTGATATCTCCAACAACAGTCTATCACTTTGCTAAGTAAATAAGTGCCTCTTGAGATTTCGGGTATCAATCCAAGATTTGGCTACAGCTACAGGCAGACAATGTGCATAATCCCCGCTCCTACACCTGTCATTCTGAAGCCATTTTAATCAATACGTTCCCTACACCATCATTATCAAAGCATTCGGAGTATTATGGAATAATTTATATGCAGTTGCTGCACGTTAATGACACCATCGAGAGTCGTCCTATATGTACATCCAAAATTCATCAGCTTGGGTATGAAGGGAGGTGCTGCCTAAGGCCAGCAATTCCTGTTTTGTAGGCCTGTGAAAGAGGAGAAGCTATCAAAAGGAGCAATACACATAAACAGTACGCAGGTTTTGTTGATTAGCAAAACCGGGTCTAGACCTAGAAGTAAGAGGGAACTCCTTTATTGTAAATGTGTTCATCTACCTACAAAATAAGTAGTAACGCTACTGGAGGAATGTTATGGGTTTTGACAAACTAGACCTTATTAGTCTGCCTCACATTGCCTTTTGCACAGTTCCTTGGTTTATGCCTAGGACAAATGTAACCGAGATAGCGGACTTCTGCTTTGAAGTATCATTTATTTAGCAAGCATCCACTTGGCAGCCAGCAGGGTTGGTAGATGAAGGTTCAAAGTTCACATCAACTGCAGCAAAATCACTTGTCCTTCACCTTCACTATGGTTCAGCACTTTCTACCATAACCTCTTCACCATTTGGAGTGAGATCAAAGGGTGACATTGCCACAAGGCTCCATTCCCAGGGTAAGCAGCACCTGATGTATAATTACGATCTAACAAAAACAGGTGTACAGGGCCGTTGGAAGCAGCAAGAGCTGCAACAGCTTGACAGTGGCAGATTGGAGGAACACCCTCCAACAGTCACAGTTAGACCAAAAAACAGGGTTGGCGCTGAAAACAAACGGTATTTCTGAGGAGCAGAGAAGACCAAGGTCCTTACAGCAGTGGGTTCACCAATCCAGGGTGATGTCAGATAGAAAAGCAAGGAAAGAAAGGTCAACTTCCAGAAGCATGAGACACTCATAGAGGGGTTTAAAACCACAATGGTGACTCAGGCAGGTACTTCTCCAACACTATGTGGATGGACAAAGTTACAATTAAGTAGGACAAAATCCCAGTCACATTTATGAGCAATTATATCAAGCCATAAATAAATGAACACAAACTCAGAATCCCGTGTTTCCAGAAGAAACTATGAACTACTCACTGTACTTGGTAACCATGAGCACCTTTTACAATTTACACACCACAATTTAAAAAAAAAAAATTACATTGGCATGCAATCAAAGCATTAATCCCCAAGTTTACGGCATTTAGCCCTCCCTTGTTCCAAGGGAGTAATAAATAAAAGGCTTTATGCAGAAGACGAGTTGAATTTCACATTCTATTAGGCCTTGTGCTCTAATCAATGAGGTGCACCTCAAAACAGCTGACAGCTTATTAACACCAACCCGTTTTAATGGCAGTCAGGTAACGAACAGTAATTAAAGCTCGGGGAAATATATGTTCAGAGCTGCTCTTTGTGGAAGGGAGAGCACAATGAATGGTCTGCTGTCCCCAGAGCGAGGCCTAATTTGTTGCCCAATCAATCAATACAACCATTTCATCTTGGTTGCTATGGAACAACAAACAGTAAAACACCAGAGCGGTTTCAAGATAGAAACATCATGTTCTGGGAGCTTAGAAGGGGGAAGAGGGAGGAAAAAAAAAAAAAAAAATACCCAGTAACACTTATCCCTGGGTTAGCAAACATTTGTTTTACAGAAATTCTTCACAGCGACCAAATTTACGCTTGCTTGACTTACCAGCGAGCTCCTGTGTAACGGGATACAAAATTGTGAACATATGGAAGCATTACTTCTCTATAGTGTACAAGTTCTCCATACTGAAAAACAAGTCCTTTGGATGAATAGAACAGCTGTAGACCATGCTCATGATTAACATGCCCATTTTATACAGCTGGATATATTTATTCTGAAGTCATTCAGATACCTTTCTCATTAGTACAACACAGTCCCCTCACACGGACATCCATCCAGCAGTGACCCATTGTTAAACACAAACCAAAGACAGACTGTTTTGCATGCTTGACATACCACAGTTTAAGTATTTCCAAGCATCTATGGCAAATATCACATGGCATGTAACAGTATTTCACAACTATATTTCTAGAGAATATAGTAATCCCTCAGTATCTGAACTCTTAATGCAAATTTTTGCTATAAGTACTCTTGAAAATGAATACCTAAATATAAGTCCTAATTGGTATATGGAAGTTTTACTGCAGCAAACCTTTAGTCAAACACAAATAAAAATGGAAATTAATTTTCTGAATGTCCAAAATACATCATACGGTACCAGACAATGTACTGTAATTAAAAAAGGTATGTATTGTAACAAACTAATGTATACGATCATGAAGCAAAAGCTCGTGTGCACTGGTGTGTCGGCTATTTTTTTCATGAGTCTCGTAACTTGTTTTGTTTGAACACGTTTGCTCAGCATCATCGCCTTTATTGTGACTTACGCTGGATAATTCACACAGCAAACCTCACAAGCCTCTCTTCTTCACTTCATTTTATGAACACCCAGTAAAAGTTAGTAGCCTTGTTTGTTTTTTTTTTTGATTTTTACTAAATGTACAATTTTTTTTTTTTTTTTTTTTTTTTTTTTTTTTAAATAAACCTTTTTATTTAAATGCCAGTGGTGGCACTATGTGAAATCTCCTGTACTGTATATACTGCACCCTGTGGATTAAACATGCAGATTAATGACAACATTAAGTGTTTTCTAACTAGGAAACTAGTGTTTACAGTGATTATCATGCTGAAGTGATGGGTTGGTAGTTATATAGGTATTTTCAGATGCAGAGGGAGCACATTATTATTTTTTCTCTTTTAAAATGATGGGAAATACAGTTGGTATCTAAAAAATTCCACATTCAATGCATTTTCAGTGACAAATTAAATACCACAAAATTACTATATTTACACAGAATATTTCAAGTAATTCCTTCCTGTTAAATACCTAGACCAAGTATTAATCTGTTCATTTTGACTAAACTTTCTGCATTTGTCTATTTTACAGGACCAGAAAGATTAATTGTACACAGAATCTAAAGCACACCTGTTACCCGTCATTTTGGCTGATGTAGCTTGCAACTATAGCGCAAAAGATTCTGTTGCTGGCGTAGTGATGCTTAATTGATCTCACCCATTACCTTACTGACGGAATTATACATGGCACAGTTCATTAAAGGGCATCCATTAAACTTTACTTCCTGATTTTAATGCCTTCTGGGATTGCGGTTTCTTTTCTCACTTCAGACACAAGGGTGATGCAGTAAAGTACAATCATTAGCACTGGGGTGAGCTATCAAAGCAGTCCACAGCTCATTTGATTTCCAAGGATCTTTGTAGCATAGAGGGTCATGTTCTAGTCCACCAATCAGTTATGCATTCAAAACCTTAGAGAGATACTAGTAAAAGGCTGGTTGTTGAGGAGGAAAGTTATAGCCAAGTTAGACCCAAGTTGGTGAGCTCTCCATCATTATGAGGATTCACAAATCCACTCTGCACTTGTTTCATTCCTTGCTCATGGGGTCAAGTAGAGGACAAGCGGCCATAAACGTCCATCCTGTCTGGGTTCATCTGCTACTGGACAAGCAGGAGGCATAGGGGGCATTTGAAGTTCCTTCAAAAACCATTATTCCGGCCAGGTGTTAAAGGAAGGGGGCACTTAGGTGAACTTAAGACTTAAGGGCTGAGCTCATTATAGGGGGAGACTCGTCTGTCTGTCCCTCTTTGAGGGAGGGGTCATAGCCAGGGCTCAAGTTCCATAATTAGCGTGAGGGTGATATCAGGCCCCCAACTAGCAACCCTCCTCTGTGTCCTAATGAGGCCTCTGGCCAGATGAAATGGATATGTTAGGGCAACCATGCAGGGTAGCAGGGCTGCTAACACGAGCCGGTGCCTTTGAGGAACAAGAGTGGACGTGGTTGTGCCAGTGATCAGCGTACACCTCATGAAACACCTCAGCAAACTTGAAGAACTTCAAAGCCCCCATCCCCCACAGCCTCTAAGAGAGACTCCAGCTGTTGCCGGCTCACTCTTGACTTTTTCCGTACTTGGTTGCAGCTTTGAAGACAGACACGACACACAAGACATATTGCTTCCAAGAGATGGATTACGTGAGAGAAAAATAGCCGTTCATTCAGCCACCACAATTTATGGCCAGCAGGCCTGGGCTTTGTGTAATGCAGACTATGTTTAATTAAAACCCTGGATTTATGGCCTGGAACATTTAAGGGGTTAACCGATTCAGATCCTAGGCTCTTTGAACTGGTCTCGTACACACTTTTCTGTAGCATGCAATGCATGAATTTACTTCTGTAGTTTTCTGCAAAAGACTACTTTGTCCTATACACTCCCATGTTGCACAGACTCCAAATGCAGTGTAGTGCTTGGTTACCCCCCCCCAACCCCAAATGTAGCACAGGAACTGTCTATCGCACCCCTACCCATTTTGCTGGTGACTACTGGGACACTGCCAACAAGACCCCCTTTGAAGAACACTGGTGTCCATCCCCATGAACCCCCCCATTCACCACTCACATTCCACTGCAGTGACACAGCTCCCACCTGCACAGCTGGAACATGGCCCAAACCCACTCATTTATTATTAACCACCATGCCAGGATCCAGCAACCTCATGTTGAGATTGTCCCCCATCCTACATACATCAAGGGCTGTCATTTAGAGCCAATATAAAGCAAGTTTTACTTTCTGCTTTTACTCAATTGTCGCTAACATCTAGATTTATCTCTCATTGAGCAGCATGTATGATAAATATCTGAGACAGTAAGTGAAGGAACATTTCTTTAGAATGGTATCCCCCCCCTCCCCAGTGTGGTCTTCAGGCTACCTATGACAATATAGCTGGGAACCATTTTGGTCAAAGTCAAACAAAATAAATGCACCCTTGTAAAAAAGAGGGGGGGGGGGGGCAAAAAAACCACTCAGCTCTTGGTCTGTTTTGAAATCTCACAAGCAATTGAAATCTAGTTAATGCATGAAGAATATATGCCGTGTTCAGTTTATTTATATGATTGTGAAAGAAAACATGGTGAAGCCACAAGGTTGGAAATAAACTTTCATTAACCCCTCATGGCATGAGATTTATTCATTTACGTTCTGCCAAAAGAAGGTAGTATGCAACACAGGCCCCCTTAGTGCAGTTATAACAGAATGCAGCAGGACGCAGAGTGGAGGTACGAGTCCATCAAACCGCTCTAATCAGAACGCAGGACTTCCTAACAAGGGTTTTAAAAAAGGCTGCGTTTGTTCATCCCGTCTTCTGGCTGCCGCTGAATAAACATGAGCAGGAAAAGGAAAAAAATAAAAACAACAGCCTGCCAATAGATTCAAATAAGCAAACAGCAGGGAGTGAGTGTTGTGCCAGACAGCCGACCATCACAGCAACTGTTGCCACGGCACGGGCCTTGGCTGCCTTTGCTGCCATTTGATCAGCATGCACCAAGATTGCTGCGATGGGCTTGGGGACGGGATGAAAGGGGGCTACAGCAGGGGTTGTTCAAGCCCCCTCAATGTAGCGTAATTGACCTCTTCAGCTGCACGCGATCCACTTCGAAATCAAAAAAGTCATGCCAGCCAACACTTGGTCTCTCTCAAAGAGAGCATGTGGACTTGGGCTTCTGGACAGTCAACTGTGAACTGACAGCAACAACGTGGGCCAGATTGGTACTGAGACATAAATGCAGGTAGTGGGTCAGACAGCCTCTTGCCTTGGAGAAGAGCAGGTGTGGGGGATTTTAATTGTACAAGGGGATACTTCACTTTTACTTCTTCTGCAGAGGGAATACAGTCTACGGCATAAAGCCACCCATAACCCTCCAGGACATTCAGAGAGCAACAGTTAGTGTGTTATGCATCACACTGGATGCTGCCCAGCCACACATGGTCATTTTTATCCGATTCAGAGAGGAAGCCATGGATGCGGTCAGCAGCAATGGTGTTAATAAACAACAATGCTTCCAACAGTAATAACACTGATCAACATTTAAAAATTTTTCTTGCTGTGTAATAAAAACAGCTGAATAAACCATAACACACACACACCCTACCACTTTTGTCTGGCAAGAAAATTTTTTAATAAAAACAAAAATTACAAATGTCACATCTTATACATTTTAAATATTATATCAAAGCCAAAAGTATATAAACATGTAATTTATCAATTCAAAAGTGCAGGAGATAACTATGTTAAAATGCTCTGTCATCTAAAACATTTATGCAATTACTGCTAAAAACATGCTTAATATTGTACACATTTATAAAAATCTTTTCTACAGGTGTTTTGCTTTTTTCCTTTTCCGAGATTCCAGCAATAGTCAACTAACATGTCTGGTGACCATCTACCCATATATCCTGATATTTGTTCTCCATGTTCCTCACTCAGGACACCCCAGTTAAGCAGAAATAAATCTCAGTGGGGAATGCTAAAAAAATAATTTTATCCCAGCGAAGCATTCCCAGAGAGATCCATAAACTTAGCTGTACAAGATTACGGTAGCAAGAAAGGCCCCTTCAAAATATAACACAAACTTCAAAGCGAAAACAAAAATGATCTCATGTCCACAATAAGTGCATTGAATACCACGAGTCACATTTTTATATTGTGGCAAAATTCTCTGTTGTACAGTATAATGGGTTATTAACTAATATTGATGATTAGCAGTTGCTTTCTTCCCCTTAATACCTAGTAACCATACTGTGGTTCACTGATAAAATAAATCGCATCACCAATAACATAAATCTTCCTACATCTATGCTCTTTAACTTCCAGCATAAGTCCCAGAACTTGGTGCACAACCAATCGTCTCTTGGTTCTTTGACCAGTTCTAGTTAACCTTCCATTTTAAATTAACTTCTCACTGCAATAAATAGCACAATTTTCATATAGTCCCTGTGATAAACTTCATACGCCAGTAAAATTAAGCCCCGATCTCTCTGATCTGAGTGACTTCTGATCCCTCTTGCTTCAGCCAGCACAGTGGGAGAAAGCAAATCCCACATCCCACTCCTGGGCAACATTCCTCACCTGCTTAACAACACAGATTGCTGATGCTAACTGAAAAGGGAACTTGGCACTCACAGGTTTAATGAATGTTTTCCACCATTTTCCCAGGATTCGATGGAATGAATTGGTTTTTTTTTCCCCCTCAGGCATCTGTCAGTAGAAATACTGCTCAAGCAACCTTGAGGTGGACCTTAGAGCTGGTTTTCTGTGGTCACAGCATGCTTCACCATAGGCCTGTTTCTACTCAAACAGGCATGAGAATTTATTCTGACCCAGCTCCTTGGGCTTTGTGACTGGTGATTAATCTCATATAAACACTCTTGCAAATATTTTAAGTTCACTGTGGGCCTGTATTTGTTATCTGTGTATTCTTCTATTCTTATTTACATTTTTTACATAATGGCATACCTTTCAGAGGTAATGCCCACTTCACCCAGGCAGATCTGACTATATAAAAATAACACTGCTGAGACAGTGAAGTAATAGCCAAGACTACAACACTTGTTTATACAGTAATGATTCCTGTTCCCAATCAGCTGGCCCTTTGCACAGAAGTTCAAAGAAGCTGTTTGGTGCAAACAGTGCATTCATTACAAAAGGGCAGCCGGCAGAGTGGCTCACTGAGTGAGGTCAGCCGAGGAAGCAATCTAAAGACCGCAGAATCAAATAGCTTTCTCAGACAAAATACTACAAAGCAGCTGTTCTGGAGCTTGAGAAGAAACAGAACCATTTCCACATTCTGCCAGCACAGCCCTGGCAGACCAAAATAGGAAATATAATTCATTCCTATCAAGTTCCCCGAGCTCCAAAACAGCTGCAGCACTGTGCTTCAACCTTCCTTTTAAAGCAGAGAACCAGACACCTTATATAGACTGTAGCGGACTGCAGTGCTTATTGGGAATTTCTGCAACCACGTAAATGGCGAATGACTGCGCTGCTGACACTGCTCACCGGAGCAAGTTCAACATTAGCCAACACCAGCGCTCCTTTCTGGACCAAACTGTAGCTCACCTGAACACTCCTACCCAAAGTCCTTTTCAAGTGTCCAGCAGTACAAGATTAGATGAGACTGGGACAACAAGGTTGTTGGAAACTGTGGTAGGAAACACTATCTGATGAACATTTACTGCTCAAAAGACATGAAACATCAAAGTGTGTATGTATACGACAGGGGAAATGTTTTCCAGGAGAAACTAGTAAATATACAAGCCCTCAGTTACCAGTGGTAACTAACTGGCCCACAGACAGATCTACTCGAAATTGTTCCACTGGATTTTGAAACAAAGTTGTATCAACCACATGTGTGAGGAATAGTTTGACACAGATTATTCACACTACCCTTAAGAGCTGATGTGATAATGGTCATTGCTTGGGGGGGGGTGCTGTAAACTACTGCTGGTGNGGGTGCATTTTTGTAATGAATCACAGTCACAATGGGGGTGTGGCGGGGGGGGGGGGGGGGGGGGGTATTGAAGTGGCAATGCAGTAGGCCTCCGAAGCCAGAGACTGGCCTGCGCCCTGAAGCCCGTTTCCAGTTCAATGGAGTGCAAAGCACGGGGAGCCGCCCTGCAGCCACTCTATACCACCAAGCAGATGGTGGCCGCGGGGAGTCCAGCAGCAGCTCGCCTAGTCAATGAAACCGTACTGGGGAGGGCCCTGCGATATGAATAAATGTCTTCAGACGGACTAATTAAAAAGGCTCTTTTCATTAGGCCAACCCATCTGTTAGAGCACGAGGCCCAACTGAAGCGCACCAGTCAAGGCCACAGTAAAATCCAGGCAGTTGCATTCGTGCAGTTCTACACAATAAAAAAAAAAAAAACGCTCAGAATTCTCTGTGCAACTAATGAGATTTTCTTTATGACCAATATGCTCAGGAGGGCCATCAGAGAACTTTAAAACTGTCAGATTTTACAGTCAAAAAACCCAAAGCAGATAGGCACAGTTAATAGACCTGATCTGGTGGCCAGCATCTGCATTTTAGAGTCTCCAAAAAAAAAAAAAAAAAAAAAAAAAGTGATGCTCTATAACAACAGCCATCATTTTCACAAAGCCAACGCGAATCTTGGTTTCCACGGCCTCTTCTACAAAGAAAACACAACGGCAGCACAGGTCCTTGTCCAGAGCCAAAACTTCTTGGGCTAAACTAGCCTTATCAATTTCTCATCTGGGACTAACTGCTTTTACATCTGGAAAGAAGTCAAGCCTGTGGCGTGCTGCACTAGCCTCTGTAACAGAATATCAAGTATTACGTTTAGAAATGGTGTTTTGAGAATCTGTTTTTTGCTAAAATAAAGACAGGCTAACAGATAGGATGCCACAGAATCTGAGACAGAATATCTATAGGTACAAAAGGCTACAAATGAATATACACAACGTTTGTTTTGTTTTAAGCTCAGACATACGACACTATGGTTCCTTACACAATGCCCTCTGCCTCCACACTGCCAGCCGACATGTCTGGAACCAGTTCTATGCAAATAATGATGAAGACACCATGGATTGTTTCATGTGCCAGACTGGTGTCGGCTCCAATCGGGGCATGCTGGGCAGGCGTTTCTATCACAACCATCCCTAGACTCGGACACCACAACGTGCCAGCAGACCGAAGTCGGGTTACACCAGCCAATACCAGATCTTGAATCGGGTCCAACTTTCCTCCCCTTGTTCCAGACCCACCAGCTGCAGGGTGGGATTTCACACAGTAAAGACAAGACAATATCCATTTAAATGAACATTAGAACATCCAGATAAATGCTTGCCAGAGCAAGGAGTACCTCAGGTTTGAGGAAACTTGCCGCGGTAGCAGCATGATTGAGTAAGAAAAAACTCTAGACATTTATCAATTCAACGGTACCCCCCCACCACCTGCCGCTGTACTGGTTTACCCTCAAAATGAAGAAAAATTCAGGATATAAAACAACAGAAGTCTATTGCATGCAGATACTGTGTTTACAATGGCAAAACAGATTCTCCAGTCTGTGGGGCATCACTGATCTCCAGTCTCTATTCTACAACCAACACACCACCCCACAGGCTGTTTATTCATCAAGAGCTGTATTGGGTCCCTAATAACCAGTTAGAGGGATTCTTTCGCCCTCACCCCTGCTGCTCCCATCCTGCGGGGACTGCTCCATTCTCCATTGCACGCACCCTTTAACATTCAAGGTGAAACCCAATGCTTCTGTGACCTTCACAAAGACCATTTTTTACACTATCACTCCCATTCATTCAGCTTATTTAAGGGAACTTTAACAGCCATAGCAGCAAACCCAGGAGTGCTAATGACGACATAACGCTTTGGTAAAAACAGACGGTGGTAAGAGCTAGGATCGGGGTGTTAACCTATTAGCACAAAGAGAGGAAAGCCCCACAAAAAAAGTATAACATGTAACACATTCCACCGTTTTAATGTAGTTCCAGACCTTTCATTCAAAAGCATCCAGATGGTTTGAGGTGTTTGCACTGCTAACATTAACATTCAAATTACCCACACAGAACATCCAACGTCAATAATATCAGAAAACGGTATCAGAAAAACGTTTACATTTGGGATACACACCTGAAAAGACTTAACAATTGTTTAATGTTGAGTTGGATCATAACTTTACTGATGAAAGATGTTTTTCCTTTTCTGGTGGGTCTAAGGGGAATATTGATATTACCAGGGCGGCAAGTCAGGAACATTACATGTGCAAGCATTAAATCTCCTCCTGCTCCAGACAATTTAGGCCCCTTTTTCCCCCGACACCAGCTTGCTTTAATTACAGAGAATAAGTGGCAGCATTTGGCAAAGTTTATGGTGCTTCTTGAAAGAGCCAGCACTGGTCTAGCTAGTGCAATCTGCTAGATTGCCAGGCTGTAAATCCAAACTCTGGTGCTCAAGTTCACAAAGCTAGGCTGCACTGGGCATCACGCACTGTGCAGGGCCAATAAATTGTCTTCCGATCCCTCATCTAGAATGGGGGAAGAACGGAACAACTGGTTTTGATCTGGCAGCCCCGGAGCAACATGAACACAGATTGCGGCTCACAGCGATAAAAGGTTGCAAGATGCTGTGATGATCATAAGGCCCTAAAGTCAGCGGCTTCCTTTTCTGCTGCTCTCAGCAAACTTAGAGACCAGCTATTATCAGGCATCCACTGGAAATCGGTAAGCTATTCAGTCAAAAAAAAAAAAAAGCAGTGTTTAACTCCAAAGGCTTCATTTTTGTTTCAAAATAATTCAAATTCAGTTCATGGGAATATCAGTGCTCACTCTTTCTGGCTTTGTCCGTTGCACTGCTGTTCACAGTTCTGATGTTTCTAGACCTAGAACAGAAGACATACGTGCTGATGATCAGCTCATATCTCCTAGAACAATGACTGCTCAATGACTGCAATGGAGCTGCCCAAAGGATGAATTACATTCAAAAGAAAGAGCAAATGCGACATTCAACTGAATGGCTGAAAAGCTGTGGCAGTTTTTGTGTCTGTTCTGCAGCAAATGTTTCTGCAGGAGCCATCCTAAAATGTAGCTAATAATTTTATAATTTCATTTCAGCCCCCATACAGGAGATTGCTCACACACTGTCAACACTTCCTGCACATAGGCAATAGACAGATCCAGCCCAGCAGCCACCATGCTGTTCTCACCCCTGCAACACAAGATGCTCCTCTCCTTCACCAACAAAACAAGGGGTAAGGCAAAAACGCTGCTCTTGGATGTCCTTCTCAGCCAAATGCTTGCAAACTTAGTCTCTAAAGAACAATAAAAATGGTGTCCCTAAAGTTGAACAATACTGAACACGTGCTAACATATCAAACCATAGGCCCATCATTAATAAGCTCATTTTTATTTCAAATACTGCTTTCATGCTATTTGACTGAGAAGACTGAATGCAGATGGGGGATGAAATAGTCTCAAAAAAGGGCCTTGCATTAGTTAAACCCAAACATCCAGATTGGCTGGTTAGTCTTCTTCAAAAGTAAAGGACAAGGGTTCAGAGTTCCTAAAATCCCTCAACACTTAAAACATGAGCAGATAAACAGAGTAACCAGGAACAGGGTTTTGCTTTTAGAATGAACAGAGATGATGTTAAATTAGAGCATCAATTTTTCATGTTTGTGATCACCCAGGAAATGGAAATGGTGAGGGGTAAAATTTACTTTGCAAGTCAAGGTGATCAATATGGGGCTTGGTTTATTCTCCTCACAATTCAAACGTCACACTTTATTGACGTGACTGATGGCCATGTCCCATATACGTCAAGGTGCCTGCGGCCCTCTTCATTAGAGTGCCTGGGGGGGGGGGGGGGGGGGAA